>QUZF01000025.1:679262-869273 GCA_003693555.1 Coccinonectria pachysandricola
GTACTGTACTGTACTGTACTCGGATCTGTCCCATGCCGCGGTCCCTCTCAAGCCTCGCAGCGACCCCTAATTATAGAAACCTGATGTCCACTATCTCCTGAAATCCGTCCGTCTACTCTAGGGTCCATCGACAGCCCTATCGCCAAAGCTCGGTAAAAAGACAAGGTATCTAAGCCAACGCAGTACATTAGCCCGGGCGGGGAATGCGCCGTCGGTTCGGTACTTGAAACCCCAGGTACTTACTGCCCCTGATCATTTAGCCCATAGATGCTAACTATCTCTCGCCTCCAACCATGGGTTCGACATGATCGTATTTCTCCAACCTACTACTGTATGCCATCTCCTTCGTATTTGCCTCTCCTTTCCTCCTCTTCACTTTATGTTCCTTGGCCGAGTACCCGCGCTGGAAGATTATTATTGTTGAACCAAAATTTTGGCCAGGCAATTGATGTACTACCAGCAACCGGCGACTCGTCCTATTCCTTTCTTTTGAAGACGCCGACCTATCGCAGTTGATCTCGGCTCGATCCCGAGCCTCGCTTCGGCGAGCCACGAACGCTGCCATGCTTCGCCGACGCTACCGCCTGTTTACCATTTGCGCTGTGGTTATGCTCTTCTTCTGCTACCGCTTCCTCGAAAACGCCTGGCAATCAAACGTTGAGCCCGTACCGAACGTTGTCAAGGCGCCTCCCGAGTCGCATGCGCCCGTTGAGAAGCCTCCTGTCCCAGCGCAGCCGCCCGTTGAGGACCGGCCCGAGCCTCCCGCACCGAAGGATAAACCTGTGGAATCGAAGGAAGCGGACGAGGAGGAGGAGGAGGANNGGTGGACAGCTGGTCTGGCGAAGTCTTAAATGAGGATGGGTCGCTCCCGGGGAAGACGAAGTCAGAGCCGCTGCAAGCTCCGGGAAAGGATCAGCCTGAGACGCTGGATGTTCACCCCCAGAACCCTCCCAAGGACCACCTCGGTCACCCGCCTCATGATCCCCTCAAGAAGCACTGGGTTAAACCCGTAGAGCATTACCCGCTCCTCGAAGACTCCGTCATTCCGCTGCCCACCGGTACTCCCAAGAAGCTACCCAAGATTCAGTACGACTTCGCACCCGAATCCGAGACGGCCAAGGCGACGCGTGTTCAGCGGCAGAAGAAGGTCAAGGCGGAGTTGGTGCGCGCTTGGTCTGGCTACCGCAGGTTTGCCTGGATGCATGACGAACTGTCGCCTTTATCGAATAAGTATCGCGATCCCTTCTGCGGCTGGGCTGCTACTCTGGTCGATTCTCTCGACACTCTCTGGATAGCCGGCATGAAGGAAGAATTCGACGAGGCCGCCAATGCAGTGGCAGACCTCGACTTTACCTACACCGTGCGCAACGACATTCCCGTGTTTGAAACCACCATTCGTTACCTCGGAGGACTCCTTTCTGCATACGACCTCAGTGGTGGTGCCAAGGGTAGATATCCTGTTCTCCTCTTGAAGGCCAAGGAGCTCGGCGAGGTTCTGATGGGCATTTTCGATACGCCCAACCGTATGCCCCTCTTGTTTTATAGGTGGCGCCCGCTTTACGCTTCTCAGAAGCACCTTGCCGGCGTCGTCGGCACTGCTGAGCTAGCGTCCCTCTCCATGGAGTTCACCCGCCTCGCGCAGCTCACCGGCGAGAATCGGTTCTACGACGCCATTGACCGTATCACAAATGGCCTGGTCGAGATGCAAGGAAACGGTACGGATATTCCTGGGCTCTTCCCTGAACGAATCGATGCTTCCGGCTGCAATAAGACTGCAGCTACGCTGGCGAAGGCCCTTAGTAAGGCTGCTCAGCAGCAGATGAATGCTGCCACGCCGAGTGCGTCACCGGAGGGCTTTATTCCTGGAATGGTAAAGGTTTTCGAGAAGCCGGCCGAGAAAACAGCTGTCCCCGAGACCAGCAATACAAGAAACATTGAAGATGTTCTCCAAAAGACCAAGGGGAGAGCCGTCGAGGGTTCTCTACGGCGCCGCGGTGCTATTCCTCCCGCAGCCGTTATGCCTGATCAGGGGATACAGATAATTAGGGAGAAGGTTCGCGATGTAGAGCCCGCTGAGACAGAGTCTGTCGAGGCGACCCCTGTTCAGCATCCTAGCGGACGAACTCCACCTCTGGCCGCGGATGGTTCGACGTCTCAGTGGGATTGCGAGCCACAGGGTCTCACAAGCGCCAGCAGCTACGGTGGTTATCATGTGGGAGGAGGGCAAGATTCTGCCTACGAGTACTTCCCCAAGGTTCGTCTCCAGCTTACGAAATACATCGTCATCTCTGCTAACCACGAATAGCAATATCTTCTTCTGGGAGGCTTAGAACCCAAGTATGAGAAGCTTCATGTGGACACAATTGAGGCTGTTAACAAGTGGCTTCTTTACCGACCTATGATTAAGGATGAGGGCTGGGATATCTTATTCACCTCCAAGTATCAGATTCAGGGAGAGCCCGGCAAAGATACTATTCCCTCGTATGAGGTTACCCACCTGACTTGTTTTATCGGTGGGATGTACGCTCTTGGTGGCAAGATTTTCGGCAGAGAGCAAGATGTTGAGACGGCCAGAAAGTTAACTGATGGCTGCGTATGGGCTTACCAGTCAACCACGACAGGACTGATGCCCGAGTATGGCCATATGGTTCCTTGCCCGACGATTGAAAAGTGCGAGTTCAACAAGACCCGCTGGTATGAGCACATCGACCCTTCCAGAGAATGGCGAGAGACCCAACTGGCCAAATGGGAGGAGCTTGAGGCTCAGAGGAAGTTGGCCTTAGCTGCCGACCAAAAAACGGCTGACGGTGCAGTATACAAGAAGTCCATGGAAGAGTCAGACAAGGCTCCTCGTTCGGGCGGGTCCGATGATGGCTCTGGATCTGAGAATGAGCTACATGACAACGCTGTAGCAGTGAGAGCGCCTTTCGGTAAAAGAGACGGCCTAGATATGGCAAAGCTCGACACGCCCCCGCCTACCAAGGTCGAGGAAGAAGATACGCCCGCCCAGCTTCCGCCAGCTGCTGCTGCGAACTCTCAAAATGATGACTCACTTTCGAAGCCGATTCCTAAACCCATCACGCATACTGAATACGTCGAGGACATCCTAAAACGGGAGAAGCTGCCTCCGGGATATAGGGGAATCAGTAACCCAAGCTACATTCTTCGGTAAGCCATCGAACAAGTTCCCGCAGAGGCGTAAGACTAACCAAGTACCCATAGGCCTGAGGCTATCGAATCTGTCTGGTACATGTATCGCATCACTGGCGACCCTACCTGGATGGACAAGGGTTGGCAGATGTTCGAGGCCACTGTGCGAGCTACACGTACTGAATTCGCCAACAGCGCCATCGAGAGCGTCATGCAGGCCTCGCCCGAGCTCAGAGATGAGATGGAGAGCTTCTGGATTGCCGAGACACTCAAGTACTACTACTTGTTATTCTCGGAACCTGATCTCATCAGCTTGGATGAGTGGGTCCTCAACACCGAAGCTCATCCATTCAAGAGACCTACGTGAGAGAGAGAGAGAGAAGTGTGTTCTACGTCGTGTGTAGGTTTTATTCGACTGGTTAAGAGGGGGTTCTGCATGCTGTCTCGGTCGGAGTGTAACGAAAATGTATGTATCGATGGGTAGGAATGGCATGTCGAATATTTATCAAGAGAGGGACCAAAGGCGTTATGATGGTATATAGATTAGATGTTGTGCCGATATCTACCTCTGCTTGGTTGATGTGCTGCCAGAACAAATGGGAGGAATATCTGCTACTTCTATCCAGAGCACCAGACTCAGGATTTGATCTTCTTCTGGAGAAGTCCCAGGATCTCTCAGACTATCATTGTACGAACAAGTTTCAGAGTATTCACGAGCAAGCAAAGTCTCTTGGTTTGGACACGGCATAGTGTTGTAGATTAATATGTAATGCAGCGTGAAGCAAAAAAATAAAAAAAAAGAGCATGCTTCCGATATCTCTTCCCTTGGATGCTGGGCACTTTTCTGCCTAGTTCCGTCATGTCGTTACTCCTGAAGTTGATATAATTCCATCGATTCATTTCCATTCATCCGTGATTCCATCCGTGATTCCGAGATTCCCCTCCCCCTTTAGTCCACTTGATACACCGTGTTCGAAAGCTGGCTCTAGTCTAAATGCAAAGATAAAATGTTTCAATACCTCAGTTCGTCCGGAGCCGATCGGTTCAGCAACCGACGCGAACCCAAGCACTCCGAAGAAAATGTCAAATAATAAAATCCCAAACTCCGTTGCTGGTGCTCGATCCCCTGGTTGGGCATCTCCAGGCATCATCAGCGTCCGCGGTGTGCGTCGTATCGACTTATGATCGACGTATGTACAACGAGTCTAACCCGCTCGTGACTTCTCGCATCTTCTCGGGTTTCTGTTCCTCACACCATCTGAGTAAGGACCCTGATGCTGAGAATCATGATGAGAAGACCAATGGTCACGATGATGAGCAGGGCGAACGAGAACCAGCCCATCACCATGGCGCTGGTACCCACGCCGCTCTTGACGGAGCCGTTGCCGAAATCTTGAGCTATCACGGACGCGGCGACCGATGCTGTATGTTGCCACAGCACGGAAACGAGCACGAAGATGGCCGAGATGAAGATGATGGCTAGGGCGATCTGGGAGACTGGCCGCGAGGGGAAGGGCTTCACTTCGCGGTCGGAGCCTTCGGAGTCTTCCTCCTCGTGCCAGCCGGGAAAGGTGGCGAGCAGGATCAGGCAGACGAAGGCGAAGATGATGGCAATGATGCTAGGTGCTGTCAGCCTCTCTTCTTCCATGTGTCTCGAGAGCAACCTAGTATCCGTCACTTACATCAGGTAGGGGAACACAATCATGTCCTTGAACTGAGCTGCTAGCCAGATGAGATTCAGGGGATCTTGGTCAACGTTGACCTCCTTGGCCAGCGCCGTGGCGTTGTTACTGCATAGCCAGGAGCCTCCGTCGGGATTGACGCAGATTCCAAAGTAGCCCACGCGAGCTTGGAGACTGGCGTCGCCGGCGATGTTCGCAATCGCAGAGTGGACGTTGTAGTCGACCTGGGCGGTGTCTGGAGTCGGGTCATACTCCTTGTAGTAGAGCGAGAGGAGGAAGATGTCGGGTATGAGTGGTGATGAGGATGAGCAGCCGGCGAGTAGCAGCGCTGCCAGGCCATCGGTTAGCCCTGCGATCATCCGTGGTAGATGTCGAGGAGAGAGCGTATCGTAACTTACAGAGCATTATGATGGTGACGGCAATGAGAATCATCAGCACGTGGTGATATCCCAGAAATGGTATGTAGCCTAAGCATGTGCTGTTAGCCGACATTCCAACGCTTGGAGACGCGCGTCTGGGGGATGTGCGGGTTCACTCACGGGCCCATCCTAGTTGGAACTTTTCCTTTCTTGAAGGAGAGCTCGAGGAGCTCGAACTGGACGTAACCATGACTTCTTTATGGGAAGCGGCTCCTTGACGAATAAGCAGCTACGCGAGGCGGAATCGGAGAAGTGTGATGGGGCCCACGCCCGTCCCTTGGATGGGAGGTGACGGTAGGGTAGCAGTAAACGAACGGTGCTGTTCAGCGCGAAGCTTGGAAAGTCCGTCTACTATTCAGTCGCGCGTTTCTATGCAACTCTCAAGACGGCTTTTCCCAGGTGATTTGCTAGCGTTGGGCGACTTGCCGTTCGAGATACTCGGCGAGGGATCGCGCGCGGTGTCTCGGGAGGACGGGCGTCAGTAGTCTCGATGCCGATATACGCTGGAATGCGGAAGGGCGGGAGTCTTGTCTTTTCGCTGGTAGAGTAGTGAAGCTGGAATGCGGGCAATTCGGCGACGAAGGTTCAGAGACAATGAGCGGAAGCCGTAAACCCTGCGACGGTGAGACTTGAGGAAGAATGAGTAGAAGGCAGCAAGGTAGTAAGTAAGAACACTGCTTTATTCAGATGCAGCCCGGTTCAGAGAATCGTTGGTGAGCCTTCTCTTCGATTTCATCAAGAGGTGGAAGGGAGAGAAAGAAGGGAACAGGTCAGTCAGCGCAGATGGGGTATGTGTGTGTGCCAATACAGTACCGGGCGGATCATACGGGACAGCAAGGCACTAACTTGGGACGAGAGAGACTTGCGGGTTTATCTCGATGGCTGGGGAGACGACAAGGTGCAACAAGAGCTGTATCATAATCTGGCGGTAGTGCGATGACCAACCTCACGACTTTCTGGTCTAATCGCTGGAACCTGTATCCGCACCCTCGGCAGATCCCCCAGCCACCTACTTTTATTTACTCCCCGTTGGCTAGGAGACGAGCTACGTTCGGGGGTGGAGCTCGCAGTAGGTGGGTCCGACGCGGCGCCGGGCAACCCGCAAGGGTCGGCGCAGGGGCCGGGGTCCCGCAAATCCCTATTTATTGGGCCTCACGCCCAGATGTGCTCGGTTCCGCGGGCAGCGGAGAGTGAGCAAACAGCAGGCTAGGCTAGCTTGACTGATCTGTTCATTCCACTGCTCCCAGCTCCCGCTTCCCAGGTCCAGTCAAGCTTACTTGTAGGTAGCCCGAGTACGGTCCAGACAAGGGTCATGGCCGCCGGGAGAGTCGCGCCACCTTATTGACGTTATATCAACACGGCCGTTGCGGTTGGTACTTTACGTAGTGCGAGGTTGGGGTTTCGTGTTTTCATTAGTTGGCCGTCATGGGCTCCAGCAAGCTCGTTCGTGCCTTGTCCCTGCGGTGACTATGTTGCGAGCACAACGCGTAAGCTTACGGGATGTCCATTCGTATTTGCACTTTTCCTTGGGAGAATCCTTCAAGATGGCCGCATTTCTTGGGTCTTGGTGGGAGTTTGGCGGTCAGCAGGCCTTGCGTCCCTCCCTTTCTGTCTGAGCTCCATGAATGCACGATTCGCCGTCTCCATTGCGGGTCATCGACGATAGACGAGATTCCACTCGAGACCTTGCCTGGCTCACGGGAATGTATCGGTGAAAGAAAGAGCCGCAAAACGAGGCTGTACAGTACGGAAGACCAATAATAGATTATTGCGTTACGTCCCAGGCTATCGCGGCCTCGAGGCGGTCTAGTGAGTAACCGCCGTACGAGCGCTGCCATGAAGCCTTTGCTAAAGTTGGTAACTAAGAACATGCGTATCACCACTCCAAACCGAAGACCAAAATGCTTACAACGATGGCATGAATGTTCCTTGCCTCATCCCAGACGACCAAGGGAAGCGAAGGCACCGATTACTGCACAGTCATTGCCATTGGGGCGAATGCATGTTATGCGTCTAAGCGGCCTCAACGGTCAACTGGGGTCATGCCAAAACCAGGGTGGGGCAGCTCCCCACGTCACCTCTCGAGAGCCAGACGGCCAGATGGCACAACAGCTTGACATCTCTGCTACCCGAGAACAATGGCCACGCCGGCTGTGAATGCACAGGGGAACTCTCTTGACATTCGAGTCGAGGACTTCCTAGACGACAAGCTCCAATCGACCACCGATCTCGAAAACCTCGACTCCTTACTCGCCAATGTCGAGCTCCAACGCAACCAGCTGCAGTCGCAGCTCGACACCGCCGTCAGGGAGCTTGAGGAAACCCGCCGCATAGCCGATGATCGCCAGGGCTCACTGCTACGACGCATAGAAGAGTTCCAGAAGCTCCAGGATAGCATCGACATCCGCGTTCAGGTCGCTGCCGCCTCCGATGCGCCCAACCAAGCTATCGAGCGGCTCCAGGAGCCTATGAAGAAACTGCACAAGGTCGAGCTGGCACAAAAGTACCTTGCGCTTTTGCAAGGTGTGGAAAATCTGAGAGCTGAGGCGAGGTCCCATCTGCCTCACAGCCCTAAGGCCGCTCTGGAGCCGTACACCAAGCTGAAGCAGCTAGCGACTCGACTACGCAGCCTGTCTGTGGACGAGGGGCTGCATCTCGTTGACTTTGTCGAACGTGTGGCAGAGTCGCTGTGGGACGAGATGAAGAAGACCATGTCCGTGGAGCTCGAGGCTCTGCTCGGCGAGCGGAAGTGGCCCAAGGTCGACCCTCAGTCCGAGATGGATGAGGAATGGATCAGCTGCTTCGAGAAGCTGCTCGACCTTCAAGTGCCTGAGCTACTATACAGCAGCGACCTTCATTGCGTTCTGCCGTTTGATGTCATGGCATCCATCTTCGTGACCGAGTTCCGGTTCCACTTCCTGAGCAACAAGCCGACGAGTAGCGCCCAGGCTTTCGGTACGCATTGCCTCCCGTGGTTCTTGGCGCTCATCGAAAGGTGGGAGGACTTTTTCCGCGACAACCTCGGTCACCTTTTGGCCTCGAAGTTCCATGATACGCCAGCAGCAACCAATATGGCTTACGTCGACCCCGTCTGCGCTCTAATCACATCCATGTTGCCAGTCCTCGAGGAGAAGACTCTGGAGGTTGCGGCCGAGGCTGTCAAGGCTCCTGCTATGCTGAGCAGCTTGATGTCACAGCTGATGACTTTTGACGACAACGTTTGCTATCGATTCAGCTACGACGGCGGTGACGCTGAGAATGGGTGGGCTGGCTTGAGCACGTTCGTTCTTGACGAATACTTCGATACGTGGTTCCAGGCTGAGAAGGATTTTGCGCTTGAGAGGTTCCAGACTATCATGAACTCGCAGGATGCTCGCAACATCGACTATGACTATACCACGACGGGAAAGATGAAGCCTACCTTTGCTGCTGTAAGGGTTACCGACTTGTTGAGGTCGATTACGACTCAGTATGAGAGACTACGCAACTTTAAGCACAAGATACGCTTCCTCATTGGTATTCAACTGAACATCCTCGATGGATATCATGACCGCCTCAAGGGATCGCTGGAAGCTTACCAGTCCCTTACTTCGACGCTAGGACGGACATTGCATGGCATCACTAAGGAGGAGTTAGCTGCTCTAGAGGGTACCGGCGCTCTTGAGACACTATGCAAGGTAATCGGAAGCACTGATCATATCGTCAACACCCTGAAGGAATGGAGCAATGAGGAGGTAAGCCGCAATTGCTAACCCTCCCTTGGCCTCACGCTGACATGATTCAGTTCTTTGTTTCGCTATGGCATGAACTTCAAAACCGTGCGGCTCATAGAACGAGCCAGGGCAACAACATCACCAGCACCATGAGCTACGATGATGTTAAGGATCGCGTTTCGGCAGCTGTCGGAGAGACTAGTTACGAGGGTGCCTTATTCGATGAGACCGTCGTTGCCTATACCATGCGCCGTACTGCCGCGACTGAGCTACTCGTCGGGGCCCTGGTCAACTCCCATAGCAAAGCCTTCCGTCCCTATACCACCCGAGTCCAGTGGACAACTATTGGCGAAACAGCTGTCTTGGGTAAGGATTCCTTGTTGTCTAGGATGGATTCGGTTCTAACTTCAAATAGACGAGCTCAGCATCACTCCTGAGCTTGACGAGCCACTACGCATCCTCAAGCGTAACTTCGACTTCCTCACCAAGGCGCTCTCAACAGCCGTTTTCCGCCGGGTGTGGCGTGACAGCCTGTCCAAGCTCCAGGACAGCCTATGGAACGACGTGCTTATGCGTCAATCGTTCACCACTTTTGGCGCCACGCAGTTTTGTCGCGACGGCGCTGCTCTCGTTGCTCTTGTGGAGCGATACATTCCCGGTGGCTCTTCAATACTGGATAGCTTGTACGAAGGCATGCGCTTGCTGAGTTTACCTGTGGATGCGGGGGAGACGGGCGCCCTGACACTGAAGCAAGCGAGCGACCGCGTCTTCACGAACAATGACGAGGCGCGCAAGGTATTGGAGGAGTTGCATCTGGAAGCGCTCACGCCGCAGAACGCGAGGCAGATATTGCAGCGGCGAGTAGAGAATAACGAAAATGTGGGATGGTAAAGCGTGAATGATCTCGCTATCTTAAATACAGATCCTATAACTCCGTTCGAATCTACCTATAGAATGACTCTAAAACCATTCCCAAGAGCCCAGATAATCGCCACATGGTATTATTCTGAGCATCTATTAGATAAAATAAAAACCGTCCATCATAACAATCCTGGCAGATGATTTTGGTAGCATGTCGCAGCTTTACGACTTGTTGAGGGCCCGCATCGTCAACTCCGTCACAGCAAACGTACCCGCGCTCACGGGCATAGCGCGCAGCAAAGTCGGTCCAATGCCCTTCCAGAAACCCCTGGCGCCATCCGCCCGCCAAATCGTCTTGAAGCAGTCGCGCATAGTCTTGTACTTCTGCTGGGGCCCGTAACCATCCGTCTGCATCTTGCTCTTCACCACGTCCATCGGGTAACTCGCCAGCCAGAGGGCCTCGCCGGCAAGACCACCGTAGAGGGCAATCTTCCAGGCGGGAACGTCCTTGCGCGCGATGCCGTTACGCTCCACGTCCTTGTTCATCATGTACTCGAACGCAGTGAACCAAGCTCCGTACGCAAACGCCTCGCGCCAGACAGTCACGACCTGTCCGCGGTAGATGGCCTTCAGGGCTCCATCGTGCGCGCTAATCTTGCGCACACAGTCCAGAGGACCGCTGTACAGCCGCCCAGCGCCGTGGGGTTGGCTCTGTAGACGGATACGCACGTGCTCGATGGGTCCCGAGAGAGCTGAGTTGGCGACACCAGCAAAGGCACCCGCCGCGGCGTATTGGCCGTAGGAGAGATCGTTGGCGATGGGGAGGCCGGTGACTACCTCGCCGTTGCGGGCTTCGAACCAGCGGCGGGCTTGGTAGAAGGCGCCGAACTGGATGGAGACGCAGGCGCCGATGCCGATGAGAGGTGTGAGGGTGCCCTTGTAGAAGGCGAGGGCGCCCTCGTTGCGGTAGATAGAGGCTGCCGCGTTGGCGGCGGAGGAGTACTGGGACGAGGTTTGGAGGCGGACTTTGACGATGTCGAAGGGTTGGCCTGGGAGTTGTCAGCTTCTTGAATTGGGTGACATGTGCTTTGATATAGCCTGGTGCTTGTCGGGACATGAGTCTATATGTTGCCGTACCCTTCTATAGCGAGCACCATTACCATTGCATCTCGTCGTAGATGTCCTTGGGAGTTACCACTTGGCCCCTGCATTATGCTTGTCGCATTTGCTCACTGAGCTACGATCACGACCCCTCTCCAATAGAACTCGAAGCGAACACGTTCCCAGCACTTACCAATCAAGACCTGTGCAATACCTCCCACGGCACCAGAAGCCAGGTCTTTTACCGTCTGAAGACCAGCGCTCTCGGGCGCCGTCGGCATCTCAACGGCCGTAGCGTCCATTGCGCCTCGAGCGAAAGGAGGCTGGTCGGGCAGCGGACAGTGTAGACTTTGGTCTAGTACTCGAACTGGCGTTGGCCGTCTAGAGGACGAATCCAACGGAGTTATAGAGAAGAAGAGCGGGAGTCGAAATGCTCGGAATAGCGAAAAGGATGAGTTGTAGGACAAATTATTGAGATCGTAGGGGACCACTCAACGATAAGAGAATCTGGGGTTTGCTAATTTGGCCTATCAGATGACGTGCTGGCATAACAAAGCCGGTGTCGGAGCCGATGGTAGACGCTCAAAGGGTCCAGAATTCGCTTATCGGGAGAACGTCCTGCCCTTGTACGTTATCGCTTCTTATCGCTTCAACGTCGATTCTGCAAGTTTACCGCAAGTATGTTGATAGAAGGCGTCATATAATCTTCAGTTACACGACAACAAGAGAACGCTTGGAGTGATTTCTAAGTCTGATTGTACTCGGCACTCAATACCGCTTAGCACCCTGCTCCCCATGCTTGGCATCCTGCTGCGCCTGGTTGTATTGCTCGATCGCTTCTTTCAACTTCCCAGCAACCTCGGGCTGATTGCTAAACGCAGTCATCAATATCCCTTCTAGCTCCGCCTCCACCTTTGCGATGGGCTTCACGCCCGTCTTACGGTTCTGCGCATCGTTGATGAGCGCGCCCCACCGCTGCGTAAAGGTATAGATGCTCTGTCGCAGCAACTCGTCCAGCTGCTCGTTCATGTCCTCGACCGTCAGCGTCTTGGCCGTCACGGACGGCGATGCGCTGCCGCGTGACCAGAGGGACCCGCCGACGCCGCCGACGATGCTTGACAGGAAGCCTACCCAGTTCTGGGGGCTGAGGGTGTCCCAAATGTGGGTGAAGTGCTGCATGGACGCTGTCTGGCTTCTGATATCACCGATTTCTAGGGATACAAGTTCGTTCTTGATGATGAGGAGGTTCTTGATCATGAACAGATCTGTCTCGGTGCCGGCCTTGAGAGACTTGATGCGTGCCTCTGATTTCTGAAGCACCTGGATCGCTTCTCTCACAATCTTGAAGACAACACCACTGTTCTTGGACTGCCGTAATGTTAGCGTCTTTCCGGTCGGTCTGTGTGTTTGATACTTACAGCTCTCTCCTTGGGCATGCAACGGTCATACAGGCCCAGTAGCGTGATGGCCTGCTTGACCACCGGGTGGGCGTTGGAAGAAGCAACACCTCCGACCACCGGTCCAACCTTTAGCGAGCTGTCCTGGAGAGGAGCCTTGGTGATCGACTTGGTGATCTCCGCCTCGAACAGGGCGTCGGTCAATGGCCAGAGGTGGTTGACCAACAATTGTGAGCTGTACTGCTTGCACTTTAAGAAGTACGGCGATTCTTCCTCTTCCATATCCGAGCCGAAGTATTCATTCGCCAACCACCCGACCACGTTGCACGTCATCTGTAGTGGTGCAGCTTGCAGCACCATCTGCAGGTTGCTGGCCAGTGGCACGAGGTTTCCCGGGTGAGCGATAGTGGTTTTGACGGTTTTGACAGCAGTGAATGCCGAGTCCTCTGCCGTACTCCAGAATGGCTCGACTTCAAACAGCTTGATGATCAGACCTTCCTCGTTGTATATTCGCTCAAAACATTGCTTGATGAAGTTTCGCGAAGCAGTCTCGGCAGATGACTCCTTCACTTCTTTGTGAAACTCCTCAATATCTGATTGGGTTAGAATCTTGAAATCCCGATCTCGTGTCGTAAGATGAGTGTAAAAGATGCTCTTGGTGATATTCGCATAGGCTTCAAAATTGGTGCAAGATTCTCTTCGCTTTCCGTATGCATCATATGCATGGTGGATGACTTGCCGGATGTTGGGCAACAGGCCGTATGAGTCCATGATTAACTCTTGAAACCTACCGTACGCGAGAGCGTGACGGGCTGATTCGGACTTTGTTGCAGCAGTTTGCTTTGCTATCTCAGGTGACACTTTTTCCAAACGATTCTTGTATCCGTGTTCAAGGAGATGCAGCGCTTTCGTGTGAAGAGCGTTGTATCGGGCGAGGTATGTATCACGATCACGATACGTCTCCTAAACAAAGGTTAGATTACGCGTACATAACGGCTCAGTAAACTCACGTGTTTCTCCATAAACGCGATGCATGAGTCGATGTTTGAGATCATCTCGCCAAAGGAGCTATCGTCGACCAGCCGACCAGCTCCAGGCGCATTGAGTCGCCTCGTGGCGGTATCTAGATAGGCATAGTAATGCAGATCTGTACCGACCTCATCGGCCAAGGCCTCCAATCGTCTCTGCTCATTAAGCAGATCTTCGCATTGCGATTGAAAGGTAGATGTTTGAGCTTCAACCAACTGGAAAGCGTTTGATAGCGAAGTGAGGAGCTTGAGAGTCGCGTTCGCATCGTCAATGAGTCCGTCGAGATGGCGTTCCGTGAGGGTGAGTTGGTCGCGATAAACTCTTTAGAACCATCAGCAATCGCTCGAGACTCCGAAGTGTCCACAATTCTCTTACATGTACTCTTGCTGGCTAGCTTCTAGCAGCGCATCATCAAAGGAATCGAGGTACTGTTGATTATCCGCATCGACCTCTGGCATTATTTCAGGCCGAGGCTCAGGAAGCATCAGCGCCTCCCAGCTTCGATTTGACCTATCGAGCTTCTTCCGCCTCGGTTGCGCATCTTTGGATAGCTGTGACTGAACGACGCGGTAGAAATCGGAGTAGGAGCTCGTCCGGCGGATCACCTCAGCTTCAGGCGGCGTGTTCGTATTTTCAATCTCCTCGTAAACGTTCGGCATCGGCTTTACAGCTTCATTGGTCGGCCCTGTACCCTGCGACAACCATGATGAGATTCAATGGATGCTGGAGGCCCCATATCGTGAGCTTCAGAAGTCATGGAAGCTTACATCGGGCTGCTGGAGTAACGACTCCTTACGGCGGTGGCCGTGGCTTTGACTTGCCGTACGGGCATGGCTCTTCTTTTCGGGAACACTGGGCACAAAGCTGTACCATGCATCATCATACATTGTGCCAGAGGCTAAGCGAGTTGCGTGTCAACTCTGTCTTTCCGAATGGTTACGCGGACGAGTAATTAACATTGCCGCCGGCGACGTGTTCTCCGGGCACCGATGGCGGGACGGCGGGGCCTCTCCGTGTCTCCGCTTCACGAGGGACTGTGGCGCGTTGTGGCTGCAGGGCTCGTTTGTGGCTTTGGCGCTCATCAACCTGCCAGCGTCCAAAGATTTTTGCTGACCTGCTCCAAAAGTTGTTAGTGCAGTTGGAGCTCCCCAAGTTAGATTTTGGATGACCTCACAACTCTGCAGACATCAACTACTCGTTCATTCAAAAAAGCCAATCCTCACTCACGAAAGCTTTTAGTTTGGAGCAAGCACGCTCGAGCATTTGACTTGAGCTACTTTACAGCATGAATGCTTCACGGGCTGCGCTTCGGCAGGCTGCCGTCCGCTCTAATGCTCGCCAGTCCCTCCTCGCCACTCGAAGCCAATGGGCCCGATTTGCCAGCAATGGACCACGAGGCGGCCCCCCTCCGAGCGGCGGAGGATTGACGAAATTACTCATCTTTGCGGGTATCTTCGGTGTGGCAGGAGCCGGTACCGTCCTCTCTGACCGTCTGACTGGTCGGTCCGCAAAAGCAAAGGCTGACGCCGAACCCGCGGGTGAGTCTGTTCCCAAGGCCGAGCTACATTTCGAGAAGCCTCGCAAGAAGGTCAAGTCTAAGGAAGAGAACCGGGATCTCATCAGCTCGCAGCATCAGCAGGTAAAGCATAGTTGGGAGCATCCGGGAGTGTATGCTTGGGGCTCCAACAAGGGAAAGGTCATTGATCCCGACTCCAATGACAAGTACATCAAGCAACCTCGTCGCATCGCCTTCTTTGACGGCCAGCTACTTCGCGATCTAAAGCTCACGCAGACATTTGGTGCGGCGGTCAATGAAGAGGGTAACATCGTGCAATGGGGTCTTGGCTTCGATAAGGAGAATCCCTCGCCTGTTCCTACGCTTATCGGCAAGGATATCACGAAGATCGATGTCTCTGCGGATCGCATCATTGCCTTGTCCAAAAAGGGCAACGTTTACTCGATTCCAGCATCGCGAGACGATCAAGAAGGCGGGCTGAAAGAGGAACAGAAGCAGAGCTCCTTTTCAATCTGGGGCTCTTCTGCATCTAGAGAGAGCATCAACTTCCGATCCCTGACTCCCCCGAGTCTGAAGTCGGGTGAGCGTATCACGGATATTAGCAGTGGTCAAGAGCATTGCCTGATGCTCACCTCCAAGGGACGGGTGTTCTCGGCGGCTTCAAGTGCTCTGGACTTCCCTTCGAGGGGACAGATGGGTATTACAGGCTTGAGCTGGACGAACCGCCCCCCGGGCCCCTACGACCAGCCTCACGAGGTCACTAGCCTACAGGGCTTCGACGTTACTCAGGTAGCCGCGGGCGACTTCCACTCCGTCGTTCTGGACAAGCTGGGCCGAGTCTTTGCTTTTGGCGACAACTCATTTGGTCAACTCGGTATTGATGCGGACACTGCGCTGCAGTATTCTTCCGAGCCAACCATGATGCCCATCAACAAGCTTTACGCGTCTGCTGGCCTGGTTCCTACAGTGACTTCCGTTGTTGCTGGCGGAAGCAACACCTTTTTCACTGTCGACGCTGTGGCGCCTCCCAAGTACCAGGACCTCAACTCGCTTGCGCCAGCGAAGAGACTGCCTCGGACGACTACAGATCTCTGGGCTTGTGGACAGGGCGTTTACGGCTCTCTGGGTACCGGCCGATGGACACACGTATCACCTCTGCCAGCTAAAGTCAAGAGCCTTTCTTCGCTCTTCGAATTCGATGAGCAAAAGAACATGATGGCCCCTATCAAGCTCAAGTCCATCTCCGTAGGCACAACACACTGCGCTGCTATTCTAGATAACATCATCGAAACCTCCATCACCGACAAGGGAAGCGAGCACGAGACCAACTGGGGTTCCGACGTCATGTTCTGGGGCGGTAACGAGCATTTTCAGCTAGGTACTGGCAAGCGCAGCAACTTGAATGCGCCTTCATACATTGCTGCCCTGGATCCCAATCCGGAGGAGAAGGGTGAGTTCCACAGGCTGTGCATTACGCCTCGGAAGACCATCAGGCTCGACAACGGCAAGGGTCGCAAGGTGACCCTGGAGCAGAAGGTTGAGTGTGGAAAGTACGTGACGGGTGTTTACTCGGCCGTGTAAGTCCGGTGAGCGCAAGGGTGGAGAATGCGGCCTCGTCATGGGACAGGCCCATGTGTACGAGACAAGAAACAAGTTGTATAGTATCAATGTAATCATATCAGCGTATCAGGCGATACAAATTTGGCGGTGCGTATTATCGAGCAAAGGTAACATATGTACTATACTTGGAAGATCTCAACGTTCACAGGTCGGCTCGACGAACATCCCCCTCTTCAAACAGTGAGTGCCATCCGCATCCGGCCTCGCAAACGAAGGCGTCGTTCACCCTTTCTGATTGCCACGTGGTTTGCTACGCCCAATGCAACAACGCGGGACGCTAGGGAACGGGCATGCATGCACGGCGGCATGATCGGCAAGCCCAGGAAGCTGCAGCCTCCTGACATTTGATAACTTGTGGCTGTGGGAATATAAAAATAATCAAGAGTCGACGATTACCGCCCTTTTCCCTTCTGACTATCGAGAGCAGAGCCAACTGATACATTCTCCGCTGCCTCGGCGGACTAGTCGCGGCTTAGACGTGACATGTCGCCACTTTGACAGGGAATAATTGCGGAGATACGAGGAAATGAACAAGAGACCTCAAATGACCACACGCAAGCGTTGCTGCGAAGGACTGCGAAGGAGTTAGTATACGGTAGGAGTATAGTAGCTCGCTATGTATAGTATTAACTATATCATGGAGCCGGCGTCAGAAGCAAAGGTGTGTTGATGGTGCGGTATCTCGGTTTGATAGCGCTTGTCGAGGATGCTGTTGCTACTGATTATTTGGATATTGAATAACTTATTGAATAACTTATTGAATATTGAATATTGATCCTGGTTGGACGAGACTTGACTTTTTTCCTTTTTTTCGAAAGTTTTACTGGCTGACGTACCACCCTGGCGAAAGTTACGTCAGTCGAGGACAAAAATAGCAGCCATGGGTTGTAACACTGTTCCTGCCGTTATAGCGCTGTAAAGTCGGTGGGAAAGTGTTGGCTTCCATGCCTACTCTGACTCTGTATGTACCTGCCTGCCTACTAACTTACCATTCATGGGTTGCATCGAGCTTGCCATGGTTAAACCTGGTTTGATCTGGTTTCCTCCCTGGTTAAACTCTTTCCCCTTACATATCAACAATCGCTTTCTATCATTTCATGTAAATAAGTAACTCTATCATTAATCTTGCAAGCAACAAATGCCTTGCCATCCCTCGACTTCACATTCTTGCCACTGAATCGAATCGTACGCTTCTCCCTCGACACCACGACGATAACTCACAACACCACAACCAAACTCCAGCTTCCATTCTAGCTCAGCACGTGCCGTGGGGTAAACTCCAACTCAGACTCGAATAACGTCTTCCTCGAGCCGTTCGTGATCAGCAACTTTGCTCATTTTCAGGCTCATCTCATCGGAGAGCCACTGCTGCGCGACCCATCATAATAGTCCACGCCTTTTGCTTGCGCATCGTCCATCAGCAGCCTCGATATCTTTATTGAACTGGCATCTACATCGACGTCGACATTGGGCTGTGGCGGCTTCGACAACATCCACTCCCTTATCTTTGCTCTTATCCTCCCGTGGTCGCTTTCTTCTCTTCACATTCATAGCCTGCTCCAGTCGTCGGCAGCCCATCAATATCACTAATTTCTGCTACCTGTTTGCAGTCAGTGGACCGTTATCAGCTTCATTGGGGCCTGATCCCGTGTCAGTGCATCAGCGCTCAGGCACATTCCACTTGCCACTTGCGACTTTGAATACCTTACTCGATAAAATTCCGTCAATCTGGCGCTCCGCGTGAGACCCCGACTTTTCCTCTCCATCCCGTCTCAGGCAGCTTCTTTTTCGCCTTTCTCTGGCCCCCGCGACGGGTCCCCCTCAGCAACCGCCACCATGGACAGAATTCCCAACTTCCGTCGCAAACCAAAAACACCCACCATCGAAACATCTGTCGGGCGATCTAGCACGGACACGGCCGATAGTGTGGCAAGCATCGATCTACAGGCCGCGAATGGCCAGCAACAGTCGGCCATGCCCCAAAAGAATCCTAGCAAGACTCCCAAAAAATCACACTTTCGACATCTACGTCTGCGCGCATCTGCCAAGCGAGGGCGTGAGAGCCCTCCAGACGACATGACCACACGCACACCACTCGGGCAGGATGGCGTCAAGAGCCGGCCGACGACGGCGGAGGAAAGTCTGGCTAGCAATGGCCAAGGCGCAAAGCCCAGAATGCCTGCATTCTTGGCTGCTCCGATGCAAGGTTTGTTACTTCCTACTCTCAGCTGATGGAGATCCATCGGCCGATCTGAGGATGCTAAAACAAAACCACGTTAGATATCGACTTCAAGTTCCAGGAGCTCATGTGGGCTGAGCGTGAACGAGTCCTCGAGGGCACCCGAAACGAGTCAAAGGACTTCAAGTGGGGCACTTTCAAACAAATCGATACCGAAGAGAAGGGTATAATGGATCGTTACGTCAATATCAAGCCATGGAACCACAATCGTGTTCGATTGAACGTTCCTGAGGACGAGCTGGACTACGTAAACGCCTCGACTGTAACGCTTCCCTCGCCCTCCGATCCCGACCAGGAACCCCTCAAATACATCGCTATGCAGGGTCCAACTGAACCTTCGCTCGATTACGTCTGGCGCATGATTGCCGAACAGTCATCTTCACCTGCGGTCATTGTTCAGCTGACGACAATGCGCGAGGGAGGCGCCGTCAAGTGTCACCAGTACTTCCCAGACGATGAAGAGCAAAAAACTTGGACTCTGAACGAAAATGACGCGTGGGGCGATCAATGGCAAGCAGAGCTCACCTACGACACGTCCGAGGAGCTCGCGGGTGGTGCTATCCAGAAGCGCAAGCTGCTGTTGCACGTTAAAGGGGAGAGCGAGCCGAGAGTAGTTTGGCACTTTCTGTACTGTCGATGGCCCGATTTCGGTGTGCCTGAAATTGAAGAGATGGGTGGATTTTTTGAACTCATGCGGCTATCTCGCGAGCACAGTTCCCCGTCGAACCCGCGAATAATCCACTGCAGCGCCGGCGTCGGTCGTACTGGAACCTTCATCGCTCTCGAACATCTTATTCGGGAGCTGGATTCTGGCGCCTTCGAAGCATATGACGAGCCCACCGAAGGCCCGGATCTCGTGTATGAGACGGTCGATACTCTACGGGAGCAACGCATCGGCATGGTTCAGGGCAAGCCTCAATACCAATTTATTTACCAGGTGTTGCGCAGAGCTTGGCAGGAGAAGTACGGTGTCGTTGATGATGAGGGCAGTGAGCCTGCCGCCAAGAGGCTCGATGTTGGCGACCCGTTCCTAGACGTAGGACCAGGTCCTGATGTAAACAACATGGCCTTCACAAAGTAGCCAGCAATACTTGGTCAATCTGTATTATGAGATGACGTTTACGGACATGCCAGACGATGAAAGGGAACTGAGGAGTGGCTTTGAAGCTTACATGAAATCACAGCGTTTCTCTCTGGTCTTGCTTAGGGTCATGGCATGTTAAACACGGCTTTTCTTTTCCTTCTTGCATATTCCATGGCAGGGCAGAACTGGTTGGTGTTTACAACATTTCTGTAACGATTTCCTGATTTGACACGACTATAAGATGAAAACGGGTAATGGAACGTGGAACGGTAGCGTGCATTAAGCAAACATAGACTGGCTTTCGATAAGCCGCTGCATGAAGTCTTCTCAGGAAGAGATGCCTGGCTGGACTCACCTGAAACGGACGTATGGTTGCTTTTTATGGTGGTGGCCAAAATGACAAATTATAACTATACTATTAATGATAGCTCTTTATGCCTCTAAATTAATTCAAGTTTGCACTTGACTGCATACCGCTGGAACCTTGTTTTTTTCTTTCTCTGCCTCGAAAACTGATTGCTAACCGCCCATTGAGAACTCCTTTTAATCGTAAACCAAAAGAGGGGGAAATGAAGAAAGAAAAGCACTCCTGCAGCGCGTCGTCTTACCACTTGTGACATCCCAGCTTTGAAATCGACAATTGAGTCAATCACAGGACGAGGACCAAACAAGAGCGCAAACTGACGAGACTAGGGCAAGGATCACGAACTGATCACTACTGTGACCTTTTCCACTGCCGTCTCCGTCACAGTAACATACTCCTTTTCCTTATCCGTTACCGTGACAGTGAAGTATAATGACACGGTAGGTTTGCCGTCAACAATATTCGTCGTCATGCTCGCAGCATCTTGTGCCGCTGGCTCAGCATCTGGAACAGCAGCTTCGGTGGCTAGTGGCATGGCAGCAGCGCGAGTGGTCTCTTCATCCGGGTCGATGGGGACGAGGAGCACGGTTGAGGGGAGCGCTTGGCTTGAGTGCGGGTCTGGTTGGGAATCGGACTCTCTTGTTGGCTCGGGATTAGACACCGGGGTCGCAGAGGTGACGAAGCTGTCGCCGGGACGCTTGATGGTTTGGGTGAGAATGTTACCTGAGGGGAGTTCTTGGGGGGGCGCTTGTGTTGCTGGGACTGGCACCTGGGTAGAGACTGGAACCTGGGTAGTGACTGGAACCTGGGTAGAGACTGGAACTTGGATGGTGGTTTTCTTGGTAGGTTGAACGGGCTGCTGGAGGATGGTGGATGACTGGGGAGACGGTGGTTGTTCGTCTATGGGTGGAGATGGGACGGGCTGAGGATATTGTACTGGGGTAGAGGGCACTGCTGCAGACGGTGCCAGAGCAGGTGAAGTCAAGATGACTGGCTCTTGAGAAGGTTCGGTCGGCTGCTTGACGACAGGCTTCTCAGTCGGCAGGGGAGCCATCGTGACTAGCTCAGTAACCGTTACCACCGGAACCTTATGTTTCGTTGACGAAGATGTCGGTGCGGGCTCTCTCTCGGCAGCAGATGATTCCTTTACAATAGTTCCACCAGGAGCACCTTCGCCAGCATCTCCATTAGATCCAAGTATCTTGTTCGCAACAGTCACATCCTCACAGACAACCTTGACACCCTCCACCGAATCCATCGGCAGCGCGTAACAGCTCTGGCTGCCAGCGCAGACCTCCAATCTGAATGCGCCATCCGTGTCGCACTTGGCGAACGACCCATCGATGCAAGCTACCTGCCCGATACTACAAGCTGACAAAGGTGTCAGGTTGGAGTAGACGACGTTGTACTCCTTGGCAGTGGCAAGGTTGGAGGCGTAGAGTTCGGGAGCGACGGTGCTGCCGGTGGGCCAGGCGCTTGTCACGGCAGATGGTACATTCTCGTTCGGGGTCCCTGTCGGGATGTTGGTGGGTTTGGAGAAGTGAGAAGTGAGAAAGGGCTCGGGAGTGGGTACGGCTTTTGACGATGAGGAAGGGGGCTCCGGGGCCTGGATGGTGGTTGGCTTTGTAGAAGAACCGTTTCCAGGACCTATGATAGACTCCGTCACGGTTATTCCTGGGGCGTTTGGAGAGTTGCCCAAGATAGAGCTGACTGAACTGAACGCCGGTGCACCCGGTACCGTCGTGGGCAGAACCGCGGGAACTCCGGGGGTCAAACCTGTGGTAGTTAACGCGGGAACAGCAGGAGCAGGTTGTGTTAGCGGCTCTCTGAGTACGGTAGTCTCTCCATAAGGGGCCGAAGACGGACTGAGACCACCGAGATCAACGCTCGAGTGGTAACCTGCACGACTGGAAGGAGGGTTCTGGGCAGGAAGCTCAGGGGTGCTGACGGGAGGCACCGGGACGTCTTGAGAAGCCGTTGTAGATGGGTAATTCGAAGCAAACTGAGTTTCAGGGGTGTTATGAATGGGAGCAGAGCGAGTGTTTATTATGGGCGAGCCTGATCCGGGAGCTGTTCCTGGCATGCGGGGAATGGTCGTTGGCGTTTCGGGGGTAGCAAGGGTAGGCTGTGGTGTTTTGATAACGTCGCCGGGCTCAGACGTAGAAGCTTCCGGGCCCATAACCACCGAGCTGTACGAATCGGTTGACGGAAGATTGGGTACGATGGATACCGTACGGATAGATTCGGGCGAGGTAGTTGGCTCAGATAGTCCGGTTGACTCTACCGATACCAATGTATTCTCGGTGGGGGTTTCGAGAGTGCTGGTTCCTATCGTAGACGGAGGCTTAGGAACGATGGTCATTGTCCGAATCGACTCGGGTGAGCTTAGTGGCTCAGATGCATCAGGGGTTTTCACGGGAGTTGAGGATTGTTCGAAAGTCGTCTCGGCAGTCGTACTTGACTCGGGCGGTGCGAAGGTGATTGAACTGCGGGGTTTGGTGGAAGGTGGTCTTGGAATCACAGAGATTGCGATCGGTGGCTTGATCATGGATGATTCTTGCGGCTCGGGCGTCTGAGCGGACGATGCCGTTCCTTCTTGTACGGAGCTGGAGCTTGTGGTGTTGTTTGCAGGAGTCGTGGGGATGGTGGACGTCGTGATCACCTGCTGAGATGACTCCTCAGTAGAAGTCGACGACGCAACAAATTCCTCGGACGAGTCAGAGGTGATGTCCTGAACAACACTAGTGGTTGGCTTCGTCGTTGTTCCGGACGCTGTCGAGTTTGACTGCGGCGAATCCTTAACAGTAGATATCACATCAGCCTCCTGGCTAGAGCTTTGGTCGGTAGCGGTGGCTTGGATGACACTCGTGGTCGGCAGAGTTGGCGTCAATAGTGGTTCGGATTTCGTCGTCACCGCAGCCGCCTCAGTCGTCGTCGCATCTATGGGCACAAGCTCTACTGTAGATGCGTCCAAGATTACAGGTGCTTGGAGACTAGAAGCTGGTAGCTCAACATGGGGCTGTGGAGTGCCCACGGAACCATCGATGGCAGCTTCGTTCTGACTATGTCCTCATCAGCGACTTTCAAAACTGCAGGACCGCTGATCAAAAGTACCCATAATTAGCGGCCGCGGGGCCGTAGGTAATGTTCTGGGTATTCTCCGAGAGGCTAGGCTGTGCTCTTTGGGCTCTGCATCCGTGAGTGAGTGATTCTTGAAGAACGGGGTGAGTTGACTGACAGTCTGCCAGCCCATCGAAGAGGACCGGCCTGGGTAGACTGGCCAGACAAGAGAAAGTACAGAGCAACAGTAAGATTCCTTCCCCGGCAACGCATCGTGGAGATGTATATGAAAGAGATGAACGAAAGGAAAGATTCCGGCGGTTGTTGGTCGTTTTGAGGCTGGATGCAAAGAATGTTTCCTATCGTTGGTAATCTGAGTATCCAATGTCGCAGACAGTTGAGATCTCAGCCTTTTCTACCAACTTTGTTTGATATAGAAGGTCTAGTTTGCAGAGCTGTTGTAAGTGAATGTGAGAACGTGGGCAACCCGCATCGACCAAAGCTGGCTGGTTTCAAGGACAAGTTTCCCCCAATAAGTTGCCTAGAATGACAATGTGTTTTTGGTCTCGCAAGACAAAGACAAGTGACTGTGTATGAAGCAAAACTGCCAAATGAGATTAAGATGATCCTTACGAGCTCTAGTGAAGTGACAATGAAGGGCACTAGGAACGAGATCCACACGCTGTTAGGACAAGAGAGACCAGATACGTCAAGAGAACGAAAGGAGAATCGCTGGATGAAAAAGTGGTAGGGAAAATACAGAGAAGAAGAAGCTGGAGAGAACAGAGGAGGGAAAGCAGTGCCAAGCGTGGCAATCGTGTAGTATTGTATGTTTCGTCGTCTGCTACACGCCGCAGTTCCCAGCTGCCATCGGGACCAGAATAGCCACAAGGATCGAAAGCTCTCAAGGGCCACAACGCCACGAGGGAAGCCTAACAGGGATCGTATCGACCCATACCGTATCGTCTGGGCTGCAAACCATCATCTCGTCTCTATCCCACCGCCAGTCGCTCGTCTCACGAAGCGCCCGCCACGAAACAGACTCTGCCATGCAACCCGCGAGGGCTGCCCAGGCTCTACTTGCCATCCAAGGCTGCAGTGCATGGAATTCGAGTAGCTAGCGATCCAATCATCGCGTTCGTGTCCCGAACAGGAGTCTGCTGTGTCGCAGCGCCGTGTACGAGCCTTGCAAGCGCGCGTAGCTGTGTGGTCCTTCCCATCATTCATAGCAGGCAGGCCCAGGCTGGATCCGGATGAAGTGAACCTCCCCTGCCGGGGCTTCTCGTTGGCTTGTTTCGGGCGAGGCTCGATTCCATCCGCGCGGTTCGCTGTTATTGGCAGTTGCCTTGCCTCTTTGCTGTAGATGTTGTGGGTTGGAACAAGAGAGTACAGAATGTTAGGTAGAGTAGATAGATGGTTGGGACTGCGTCAGCCAATCGATACAGCTCCACATCCTGCACCTGCAGCAAACCGGGCGGCTACCTTTCTTAGTTAACCTAGACTATCCATCATAGAGCGGATGGTAAACTGGGCATATTGGAAACCGCTCAGTCATCTTCTTTATCCTATGTTTACAAAGCTCCCTTGTCTGATTCGTCAACTTGGCTCTTGGCTTGGACTTGGACTTGGACTACTCTACTCTTCTCTTCTCCAAGTCAGAGAGTAGCAGGGGTGGGAAGAGAGGAAACAGTCCAGCTACTTAAGCGCCCGCTGGCCACGACCTTGACAACCTCAACTCACATCGTATATCCCCACTGTCAGGCCAGGCAACTGCTTGGCAAAGCCAGAGCTCGATTTGGTAGACAAACCCTCTGCTATAGATCCAGCCATGCATCCTTTTCAACACCCACCATGGAATCAAAGTTATACTTGTACAATCGCTGAGCCACTCGTGAATAAACTCCACGCTACCATGCCAATTCCCCCCTTGAAGCTTGACGTCCGCTGTCCCTCATTCTATCGCAGCGCGTCCTTCCTAGCTTCTGACTCTTCCTGCGCCTGCTGCTGTCGTAGCCGCCGCCGTTCTCGAACCCGCGAGAGAACCTCTCCAAGCTTATCGTCCTTGTGATTCAGTCGGTTCTCGACATAATTTTGAACAGCCCTGTCGTCTGGCCAAGTCCAGTCGATGTAGGTAGCGTTGAGGACGTCTAATACCGCGTCCACCATCTCTTGTTTTAGCATGGGCTCGGCGTAGGCACGAAAGGCGTATAGCGTATCGAGGATGTCCGCTTCCGGCGGGACGATACCCGTGCGCTCCATCTCCTCCACCGTCGCGGGCTGGCCCCATTCATGGAGAAGCCACTTTACCACGTTGGCCATCTCTTCAAACTCGCCGACGTGTGCTAGCAAGAGAACATACTCGTGCGCGTAAGCTGCCGAAACTGGGTCACCTCTCGTAAGCATCGAGTCGATAGCTGACATGGCGCTGGCGCTGGACAGACTTGAATCCGTCTTGTTTCTGGATACGAGATGGCTGAAGACTTCCTTCAATTCCCGAGCTGTCCTGCGAATCAGGGCCACTGGTTGCTCGTCCGGATCCGTCTCTTTCGTGGATGATTCCGTCTTCGCATCCTTCTCCTGCTGTGCTCTTGAGCCAAGATAATCCTCGTCATACAAAGTCCAGTAAGGATTCTCTTCCACGTGCTTAGCGTCAAGCTCCTCTAGCAGGCCAGACGCTTCACGTCGCAGTATGCGCCTCAGACAATGCGCAAAGCTCTGAAACATGGCCACGGGGAGTTCGCCTTCTGAGCGATGCTCTAGTAAGAGCCCCAGGATGATCTTCAGCTGGTCCTCTAGCCGCAGACCTAGACCCTGACGAGGCTGTCCCAGGTTTTGTAAGATGGGCGCCCATATGTGTGGTGCTGGGTCATGCTTCGTTCCTTCTAGGCGAATCTTCGTCAACTTGATAGCTCGCGAAAGGTGTTTTGCGGCGCCTTTCCCTTCTCTGGCGCAAACATTGATGTACGCGTAAAAGAGATCTATCGGCGTCTTCTTCAGGGCATCTTTATGGCGCGGATCGTCCGTCAGCAGGCTCATGTACTGACTCCACGGCACATTACTATCCAGGAGATAGCCGTGAGCTGTCGCGAGATCGTCGGCATGGGCGACCAGCACTCGTAAGCATGACCCGCTAGGCTTGAGACCTTGCTCATGCATCTGTTGATACAACTCACTGGTGCTTGGTGGTCGTAGCCGCGCTTTTTCCAGATCAGATAGGTTGGCCTCCTCTTGTGTCTGGTAATTGTACGATTCGTCGCTCGGGATGCTCTGCCTATGCGGATCGACAGTCTTGGCGAATAGCTTTTCGAACATGGCTGCGTATTCCGCGATACCAGGCTGTTGGTCCTTCGTAGGGGACCGCTGAAACATCTCCCACGCTTCTTGCGCATTTCTTGTTGCCTTAATTGCGCTTGCCCATTGGTGCAAATCCTGCTTGGGGACTGCGGCGATCCCTCGTTGGATCGTAGGGGTACCATCCGGTGCCATCCCTTGAACAGTATCAAGAGCAACGTCGCCTGCGCTCAGCGGAAACCCTGCCTCTTGCATCATCATTCCCGCCTTGATAGTTCGAGACCAGGCCTCTTCAAGATCCATTCGCTCATCCATGCCGTCCGTAAATTTCAGATAAGGAGGCCATGTTTGCGCATGACGCGCTGCATTATGTAACTCGACATCGTTCTTGCGAAGCCCTGACATGACAGATCTGATGGCCCTAAATCCTGCTCCGTCCACGAGCAATGGCTTAGGAAGGCGGCTTGACGCCTCCAACAGAATTTTTTGGGCCTCCCACGCGCAGATATGTAGCTTTCTCTTGTGCACTCCTTGAAAACTCACGCGCTGCGCAAAGAGCGAGAGTCCGCTGTTGAAGAGGCGGCACTGGTCGTTGTATATACGGCGTGGGTGGCCGCCGTTGTTTTGTGCTTTGATCTCCCGGACCAGGACCTTGGCAAGCTTGAAGAACATCCTTGGCTCTAGTCGACGACCGTGATAGGAGAAGAGCGATATCATGCTAAGGACATCGTCTACCACGATATTGACAGATCCTGCTTGACTACGAGGTGCTTGCTTTTGGTCGGGTGCGTCCATTTCCGGGACAGTTCCAGCATGGCAGAAATGGTTCTCGAAATACACCACCATCTTGGCAAGAGTTAAGGGACTTGCGATTGTGCTGCCTGGCCGTAGAAGCCATTTGAGGATAAAGAAAGGCTTGAAGACTTCTTTTTCGAGGAATTTCAAGCACCGCTCTTCGTCATTTGCGCCCTCTAGAATTTCATAGTAATGCTCAAGCTGTGCTGAGTCGTGGCCATTTCTCTCGGCTATCGACATCATCTTATCCCACTCTTCAGGGTTCGGCAAGAGCTCAAGAATATTGGAGTGATGGTCAGGTTGCAAACCCGAGCCACGTCGGAGCCGCATCTGCATCAATATCACTTGAAGGCGAACGCTGCGCATCTGCGCCACACCTTTTGCCATCTCGTAATCGTGGGTTCTCTCGACAAAGAACGTCTCAAACAGCGCATTGGGCGATCTGGTGTTCCAAGACTTCTTCAGACCCGTTTTGCGCTCGAGCTTCCGTGTCAAGGATTTGGACCGGAAGAGCTCGTCGTATTCGAACCTTGGATCTTCATTGATCTTCTGGTTTCGTTCGGAGTTCGACGCGAACCAACTTTCAAGGCTGGGGTTTTTGAGAGAACTGCGCCCGCCATATTTCGTCGATTGCTCGATCGCGTCTCTTGTGTTGCTGCTCTCCTCCTCCTTTCCGAGCCTTAGCTGTCGTTTGATATCCTTGTAGTCCTTGATCGGGCGTCGATGTTGCGCCGGCCGTTCGGGCTGCGATGTTGGTGATGCATCTAGTATTTCGACTGTGCTCTGCTGCAGATCGGCGGCATGCTGAACGAGATCATGTAAAGGCGCTTTTGATGTCTGTTCTCCAGCGGCATCAGCTCGATGATGGCTCGTACTGCCACTGTCGCAAGGACTTACCGTGGACCAAGTAGCAGCTGAACGCCACGAAGTCGGCCCAAGCACCCGTGTCGTAGCTCTAAACATGCCTGCGCATGATTCCCGGGTCGTTCAGCAGGGAAGCCCTTTGCTGTTTTCGAGTGAAAAGGGCCTGGATTTTGGGAGGAAATCGGCAATTCTCAATGGTTGAGATAATCTTGAACCTCAAAAGTAGCAGCAGATGGAATGTAGGCGCAGAGACGAAGCTTGTCCATGCACTAAACGCGGTAATGAAGTTAGCGAAGCAACCAATATCCACTCGGCGTGTTCCCCCAAGTGCCGCTCGAAACATACAACTAACTACTCTACACAAGTTATCTATCCTACGGTAGATGAAATCAGATACCTATCCAAGATAGCGATTGATCGTTTGACCCCAGCGTGATAGTCTTTACAATACTTGTGCTTTTCATTTTCCCTATGTGTCTCTATTTGGATCATGATATAATAGAGTTTTCCGGATGCATTTACCCTAGACATCCGTACGGTACATTAATCTTTGGAAGTGCTCTCACTCTCCTTTTCTTTCTGGTTCTGCTCCTCATCCACCTTGTCCTTTCGCTTCTGTACCACTTCCCAGTTGTAGACTCTTGCAATGGCAACCTCCATCGTCTATCTACATGTCAGTATAGTGAGTACGAATGGGGACGGAAGCCGCCCTTGACGTACCGTGATCTGCTCGCGCAGGAAATCCAGGTCCTCTTCGCAGTTTGAGAAGCTTGTCTTAGCAGTGGATAGCTTCGACGTCAACAGTGTCTCCGCTTCATCGATAGGGTATGATAGCATCACGTTAGCCTGCGATAGTCAGCTCGGTTCCTCTGCCCGTTGCTGGAGAACTTCATACTCCTAGCCAAATGTAGACCTCTTCCGTCGCGGGAATGTCTGCCTTGGCGTACAAGGTGTCGTTCAACTCGAAAGTAGTCTGGATGGGTTCGGTCTCGTCCTACGCTTCGAGTTAGTACCGTACCCCTGGGTTCTCGTAACGGTAAACACACCTTTCTCAACTTCAGGAACTTGACAGAGTCGAGCGTCTTCTGAATATCCGGGATTTTCTCCTTGAGGCCGGTCATTCGCCGTTGTAGGTTGAGCTCCATGAACTGGTATTTTCTGTACACATGATCCGTGAGCATACAGCTCCAATCTCTGCCCATGACGCGCCAAGCGCTCGGTGGATTCGTAGTGCTTCGCGAGTCTTGGTTCGAAGTTGAGACTCACGAGATCATCTCTTGGAAGCTTCGCAGAGTAGGTTCGACATCTTCACGTGTCGTAACGTAGTCCTCAACTTTGTCGACGAATGGGGCATAGGGAATGCCTCGAGGGTTGGTGGGAGTTGCAACTTTGCTGCTGAGACGTGAATATTAGCAAACTGAGCTTGACACGAGATGCAATTCGAAAGTTTTCTCGTGTAAAAGCGTACCTTTGCGCAGCTTCGTTCCCTGTTGTCGCCATGTTTGCTGACGTTGAACCCCTCTCTCTCTCGCTGCTCGCTGTCAATTGCGGGTTGTATTTGCGACAACGGGATTTCGTCAGTGGGCCAGGTCGGCCGGCCGGCTCACCTCGGTGAGGGGCAGGTGGGGCATGTATTTACTGTAGCATCTTCTTCACTACTCTACTACTGTGCACTCTGCTACGACGTCTGGAAGATGCACATGTATATGGCAAAACGCAAGCTTGACTAGTACTATGTCTAACTGCCTTATTTCGAAAAACCCGTCACAGCCAGCTTGGTTGTAGTACCATATCGCACAAGTACTCCGATTCGAATTGTTGTGTTGGGCGCATCTGGCCCTTGAGCATGCTACAACTCCACCCGAGACTTGAGTTGACGGAACAAATTAACAAGACAAACAGCACCATTACGATAACAGTGATACGATAGTAGACCTACTGGTATTTCTTCTATCTAGGCCTTATTCCTAAATATACCCTGGTTACTTCTCGTTATATGAGCTGGGGCATCCCACATGGCTGTTGAGCAGGATAAGGAAGCGTTTCTTTCAGATGCAGCGACTTGAGTGGGATTTGAAAGTTGGGAGCAGCAACCGCCGAAATCTTCCATAAAAACCTTATGCTCACTTTGAAGCATTTCGATTTAGCATTAGAGCTGCATCATATTCGTAGAACATCCTCCACCAAGGGACTCTCTTCTATTACTCTGTCTAAGCTGCTCGTTCCGAAGAGCACATCAAGAAAAAGCTTGTAGGAGGAAAGAAAAGTATGATCAAGGGCTCCTAGAGACATATCCTCCTTCTTATAAGGAGGGGAAAAGTCCTCCTGCTTTGACACCCTATCCGTCAAGCATTCTTTGTCCATACATCCTCAGAGAAGCTCTAACTCAGAATACTTACACACGTTCATCCCGATAACACCGCACACCTCAGACATCCGATAGAGTCCGCCATCATGGATTCTAATGTGGTCTGCTACCACCCTTTTCCTGCTAATTTTAGCACGGCGTTTAATTATGTCATGTCCTACGCTAATCGAGGCGAGCCTGTTCCTCTAACCAGGGAGGATGATCCTATTCAGCAGTGGAGACTTGCCGCTATCGAATACGAAATCCATCGCCATCTAAAGATCTATAACCCTGAGGATCCGAACTTCATGTTCAATTTCACCCAGGATGTGTTGTTTTCTTTGAAAGACAATCCTGCCTTTGGCAATATTCCGCCGTCCTCGGCGTGTTGGTACGCTATAACTATGCCATGCGCTCGACCCGACCAGGAACAACAAATCCTTAACCATATGGCTCCCTCAGGTGCCTATTGTTTATGTCACCTTGAACAGTTCAGATTGCACAATTTCCTCGATCCAATTAATGCAGCCATAGACAGGACTAGTGACCCCTTGGCAACGAATGCATGCCGCCGATGGGTCGAAACCATCATGGCAGATCATCCACCCATGGAAGCGCCGATCGTTGAACTCGCAGGCTCGGTTGGTCCTCATGCTGTGACTCGATATACTCTATCGGCGCAGAATCTGCGCAATTATTCACAGAACAGATGAGCCTTTCTTCACTCTCAATGTATAGCAGTTTTAATGCATAATGAAAGGCATATGTTCGAGCTTTTGCGACAATAAAGGGATGGCGAAGATAGAGAAGCGTGTTCATTATTGATATTGGTTTTCATCACTGGATTAAAGTTCATTTGGCAGAGTTGGAAGAACAGCATTGTTTGACTTGATCGACCAGGATGGGGACGGCCAGCGACATGTCAAAACTTTCGACACAGCGCAGGTAGATTGACGAAATTGCAACAATGTCACGTCAATGCTGTCTCAACATGTTCTTTGACGTGTGTGGCCTGGCAGAAGCCGGTAGCCTTTCCCATGCTAAGAATGTCAAAAACATACTCATGTTGAACTCGGAGATGGAAAGAAAAAAAGAGGTTGATGCGCATGAAAACTGAGTGTGTATCGTAACCTATCAGTCTGTTCGCTTTTTGCCCTCCGCCAAATCGCCGGTTTCTGGCACCTTGAGAGTGGAGGCAGCAACCTCGACCTCTTGGGCATCTTCTTCGTCCCAATCATCAACTTGGTTTTCGTCCCAGTTATCTACCTCTTCCTCGAGCGTCCGAGTGCGGCTCGAGCTTTCCATGACACCAGATTCTTGACCTTCGCCCAGCTCGACGTCCGCTTCATCCTGTCCGGGAACAGCGGTGTAGTGCTTCTGCTGTCGCTTGCGCTCTAACATGCGCTTGTGATACCAGGTGCAGGTTCCGGCAGCTGCCAAGCTACCCACGACATTGGCGGCAATGTCGTAGATGTCGAACGGACGGTTGGCATTAACGAAGCTCTGCAGGAACTCGGAGCCCACGCCGAGAACGAGCGTGCAGACGAAAAGCGTCATGTTCAGCGTTCTTCGGCGACCGGTATCGATGATCCAGTAGAAAACGATAGTGAGGAGGAAGAAGGTGCCGAAGTGTAACACCTTATCGTTGACATACTGACCGAGCTGAATGGAAGAGAGGCCGGCGTAGGCAGCAAGGAGGAGGAGAAGCAGGAATACTCCTACAAAGTCAAGTCAATGCTCGGTTTCTACGGCGCATGGCCTGCATCTACCCTTATGGGTGGTGGCGGATCGAGTTGTGCTCGATGCTCATAAGAAAGAGAGACCATGCATGCGATGGCGCTGATGACGTACCGGCAAATGGCAACCGTACTCTCATAGTGGCTTGAGTGCTATGGGGACGAACGTGATAGAGTTTTTGTTTTCAAGGTAGACAGTAGCAGCGAGCGACTGTTATTGGTATGATGGTGAAAGAGGCATCAGTTGGCAAATGCAGACAACTGTTGGCAACCTTGCTTTGCAGTTCTGGGCAAAAAAAGGCTGGGAGCCCTCCAAGAGCTCGACAGCAGGTAACGTTAGGTGTTGTGGTGTGGCCGAGTGCGGCGGTGCGCTGTTGCGCCGGTGGCTGCGAGCAGGGATTAGGGAGCCACTCTCGCGGTACACACTACGGAGCCCAGTCCAACCGTCAACGTGCACTGGCTTTGCGACATCCAGACTCTGGATCCATGTCGTCAGTCTCCATCTTGGCCTTCTTCTTGAGTCTTAGGCTCCCGGTGAATCTCTGGGGTAGAGAGATGATGGTTATGCTCCAATACGCGGGGAAGCTAGGCTATGCATTGGTCTAACGTTATCACATGGTCGTTGGCGGATGTACGCCTTCTTGCGCATAGATAAGTGATTGACAATGTTCTCCATCGGGCGTATACCCAGACCAGAGCGTTTCTTATTTTTCTCTCGCACGCACGCAGAGATTCACGTCGACTGCTGAGTCCCGTGGGCCAGGGATAAGAGGAAAAGGCTGCGTATCACGATCGAACCTTGCTGTATTATTAGCAGTTAACCTTAGTGTCTGTGTCCTCAAGCTCACGTGACGATCTCAATGACTTGCCGTTGGAGCTGTCGCATCGTCGGCTCCGGCGCTCTGGACCCAGTACGGGGTACATGCCGGGCAAACAGCAACACGGATGATCGGTCTCATAGTCCTCTTTCTCCCATACAAACAAGGCATCGTTTCGTATTCAAAAGGCGCGTCAGAGTGAATATCTCACTTGGCTAGTCGTGCTTGATTGCTACTCTGTTGGCGACAAGACGTGCGACGCCAGTTCTCCCAAGTTTCTGGTACCAGCTCTTACTGCCAGATGACTTGAGCGCCCTCCAGGAAAACCTAACGTCAAGTCCCGCTTCGGGAAAGGTACACGCCAGAGTTCCCCCAAATCCTCAACCTCACTTCTCGGACAGACGACAAATCCGCCCATCGCGAGCCATCAAAACTCCACCATCTCGACACTTTCTGTCGCGAAATTTGACCAGCCATCTCCGTTTTTGTTGCTGTATCATTCCATGTGCTCTTGATCTTCCCAATCGCCCTTAGTCCGGCTGTACGCGTGTGCACTTCCTGGCGCATGGCGACTCGCGCCTCGTCGTCGCAATTCACGCCCTGGGCTCAACATGTCGCTTCCCAACGACCTGCCATCAGGGCATCCTCCTGCATTGCATCACACAAACAGCAATAGGAGTTTACATCATCTAGATGGAGGTTCAGCGCGTACCCAAACCCCCGTCGACAACACCAATCCCTTGATGCCTGAGGCACAAGTTGATATCGAGGAAGAGAATCGGCGCGCTCTGTTCGCCGACTTATATCGCAAGACCGAGGACAAGGTTGCGCTTTTATTCACGGAAGATGGCTCGTATAATCTCGACGCAATCAATGCCCTCCGGCGCTCCCCCATTCAGTCAACCTTCAGCCTCCCCCCAACGACCGAACACGAGCCGATCAAGGAGCCTCCCTTGAAAAAAGCGAAGCGCACCATCGATGAAGACGACTACGACGATGAAGATGAGGAGGAGGAAGGGGCGGAACCACCAGCGGCCAAATCGCAAGACGGTGCCGTTGGTGTGAGTTCATTACTCTCGCCCTCCAAATCTGGCAGTTCACCGGTGCATTCGGTGACATCACCGAGCAAGCATGGTGATAAGTCCCAAGAACAGGCTGGATCAAAAACAAAAGACAAGACAGGAGAAGACTCGATCAAAACACTAGAGGCTGTCCGGACGGCGACGGAGGAAGCTGCGCGGAAGAGCTTCCATACCATTTTCCATACCCTGGAAAATGACCGTGCAGCGATGCTAGAGCAACAGCAACTTGAAGACTCCGAGAAGCAGTTACAGGCCGAGATGGACAACAATCACACTGCGCATAGCAGCAACCCCCAGGCGAATAATCATGGCTCGCTCAGCAGCGCCAACCTAGGAGCTTCGAGCCTAACGTTGAAGCACCTCATCGCTCGGATCGATATGAAGCGTGATCAAGTTCGAGCCTCTGACGCGGAGCTGCGCCTTTTGATGAACGAGGTTAGAAAAAACCGGAGCAAATGGGCCAGCGAAGAGAACGTGAACCAGGAGGAGTTGTATGAGGCTCTCGAGAAGGTATTGACGGAGCTCAAGGCTCATACTGAATATTCTACCCCTTTCTTGACGAGAGTGAACAAGAGAGATGCACCTAACTACTATAACTGTAAGATGGGAAATAGTTCATCACGCGCACGCTCTACTAATATCTCTACAGTCATTAAGAATCCTATGGATTTGGGTACAATGACTAAAAAGCTGAAGTCATTAACGTACAAGTCCAAGGCTGATTTTGTCCTGGACCTTAACCTGGTTTGGGACAATTGCCTCAAGTACAACCAAGACATGAACCACCCAATTCGACGCATGGCCAACGGCATGAGAAAAGAGGCAGAGAAACTGATACCCCTGATTCCTGATCTTACCATACGCCCTCGTGCTGAAGTTGAAGCCGAAGAACGTCGGAAACAGAACGGCGGCGATGATGATGCTGGGGACGACTCGGACGATGAACCCATCATGTCTTCGCGCGGTCGCAAAGCTGGTACGAAAGGTACAAACAAGGCACGCAAGACTCGAAGCGATCAAAAAGAGGATACTCCAGCAATTGATCAGAAGCCTATCCTGCAGGTTAATGGCTTGTTGGGGAAGGCCGGGTGGGAGGAATCCGAAGCAGTGGAGGGGAGTAATGGCTTTGCAACTCCCGTGGCTGGATCCATTACCCCTAGCGGTGTCAACGGCCATTCGGGGCTCGCGAGTAACGCTGATGCGATGGACATTGACGGGCCAAGCCTCAACAATATGGCTTTGAATCAGGCTTATGGAGAAGCTGCCGAGCAGGTTTACGAAGATGAAGAGTACAAAATCTGGAAACAGACCACCAAGAAGGATCGAGCTCTGGTTGCCAAGGAACGCCACACACTGTTCAAGGACAACAAGTTCAACGTTGAGGCTCCAGCTTTACTTCGTACCAAGGCGGGCATGCGGCGATTCTTGAAGCGTCAAAGAGAAGCAGAGGCACAGGGTCTTATTCCTCATTCCTTGGCCAACTCCTCTTCAACAGCAAGGGAAGCAGCCATGAAAGCTTCGGAAACGTTAGCAGACGAAATCGAGGACGAAGCCGAAAAAGTGATACCCGATTACTACGATGCCCTAAGCAACATCCCTGATATCCACCCCAAGCTCCAGTGGGTGGAAGATGGAGAGGGACAAGTCATCAATCAGCATGAGGATTTTCTAAGACTTGTCACTCCCGGAACCTTTACGGCACCACAGAGCCGCTTCACCAAAAAGATGGATGAGAACATCCATCAGATTCAAGAAACACGAAAACTTGCAACAAAGATCTCTGTGATCAAGCAAATGCAAGTTCAGACTCAGGTACGTTTGTTCCCAGCTCAGTCATGTATGGTCAGGAGCTCATGTCTTGCAGGTGTATAGCAACCAGTTCCCAAAATCCAATTCGGTGCCTTTTGTTGAGCAGGACATTGACGCTCACTTTATTTCTGACGACGGTCCTGTCATGGCTGCCGAAACGTGTCAACATGCTCTGCAACGGTCCATCGCAAAGATCCTATACCATACTGGTTTTGAGGAGCTACAGCCCTCAGCGATCGAAACGTTTACCGGTATTGCGGAAGACTACTTTCAGAAGCTGATACACACGTTCAGCGTCTATAATGAGGCAGAGAAGAAAGCGGCCACTGCTTCAAATGAGGGGCCTAAGTTTCAGCCTCGCTTTACACCTGAGGAGGTCATATTGCACACTCTAGACGAGAACGGACATGACGTTGCCGCTCTTGAAGTATACGCCAAGGATGAGGTTGACCGTCTGAGCAATAAACTTGGTGGTCTCCACGAGAGAATGAAGCTACATCTCACCGATCTTCTGCGTCCCGCGCTTGCACAGGAGGCCGGTAACGATGGAGTAGGCGCGTTCAATGATGGCAGTGAGCAATTCGTCAGTGGTGACTTCGCCGAGGATCTGGGCGAAGACTTCTTCGGTTTCAAGGCTCTGGGTCTTGACAAGGAGATGGGTCTAGAAATGATTTCTGTGCCCCTGCATCTCTTGCAGAGCAGGGTTCACAACCAGTACCAGATGCAGACTCAGGCTGTCGGCACCACCACCGCCGAGCTCTTCGAACCACCGTCGCCTCTTGATTCGGTCAACAAGGACAACATCCAAGAGCATATTGGCCTCGTCAAGAACTTCTTCTTGGCGAAACTACATGCAAACGGCGATCAGCCTCTTGTTGAAGACGAAGATCTTCCTACCAAACAGAGGAAGCCTCGACCTCGTCTAGGCGCCAGCGGCAAGATTGTCACTGCCCAGAAGCGACCTCCGAAGGAGCAGCTGGCGCTTGCGAAGAAGAAGAAGAAGCTCGAGGCTGCCGCCGCCGAGAAGCTTAATGCGTCGCCGGAGAAGGGCGGATCTACCAACACTCCCACTAAGAAGAAATCCATGAGCGGTGCGCCACCCAACCCAGCTGTTACCGCGTTGGTGCCCAGCCTGGAGCGGGCGGATAGCATGCAAAGCCAGGGCGACACCAGCCAGGCGGACAAGGACGACGGGATTGGCATGATGAGTCCGGAGAGCATCGCTCAGTAGGATATGCGAAGTTTCTACCCGTGTCGCCCAGTTCGCGCGAAGCAGGCTCTTTGAATATACCCGCTCTCCAGTACGAAATACTCAAGATGGTGCCCTGGTCTTCATCCTTGGTCAACCAGCGCAGTGGCCTTATTATTACATGCGGCATCGAGGCCGAAATGTTGTATGACCTTTTGTACCTCCCAACCTACTCCCCCCCTTGGATCTTTCACCCCTTTCATCATGACCACTTGGTCGTCTTCATTGCTACTGTTCTTTTATTTCAAAAACACAACTCGCAGGTTCTGTCACCACTGTGACCTATCTCAGGATCATTATAACACAACACCCTTCTATTACCTACCTTGGTCTTATTTTTTGGCTTCGTTTGTTTCGAGTATCTCCAGGCGTTCAGCATATACAGGAACTAGGATCCAACAACAACGGCACCGATACCCTCAGGAGCACGACGGCAATTATACAATAGCATCGTGCGCTACTGGATGAGATGATAGCCGAACTGGTCAAAAGCTTTTGCCCTGGCTTCGATCCTCGTTCATTATTTGTTTTCTTTATTTTTCTGTCCGACTTTACCATCTGGGTGGGCATATTCCTTGGACCTGCTATCATTGCTTTCGGCTTTCTGACATTTTTTGGTCGGCGCCTACGGGTTGGCTGCTTCATGGATTGGTCCAGATGAGTTGCCAAAGGCAGGACGCAGCTTTGTAGTTTTTTTTGGTAATTTCTTTTCCCCTTTATATGCCAGCTTGGGATTTAGCCTCACGGCTGGCTGGCTGGTTACGGCTCATTGATGACGATGCTGGCGTATGGCGGCAATGGTTTAGTAATGAGGGAGCTGGAGGCATTTCAGATCCTTGGATGGATTGAGCTCTAGGGACAGATTACGTGTGGTTTGTTTAATGCAGCGAGGAAATTGGCTGTCGTGATTGCGAGGCTGAAGAGTGCGAGTATACGCAAAAGAGAGTTCAAGAATGAGCGTATAGATTGAACTACAAGAGTTGACAGTTGAGTAAAAAGGACATATACATACATACAGTGAAACGTGATTGTAGAAGAACAAAGTAGGATGCCATCGGCGTTATCAGAGAACAGTTACAATAGACATAGGTAAGATGAATATTTACTGACATCAGATTTCAAATTTCAGTATTCAGCTATCTAAGCTGTCCCCAATGGACACAGCTGCCTTTATGAGAAGAATCCTTCTGCTAAACAAACCAACTCCTTTCCTACTGCCTTCCAGGTCGTTCCACTTTTCGTTGAAGAATCTCAGTGCATGATCTAGAACATATCTAAAAAGACTTCAAACCACTTATTTTTTGCGCCTTGTTGAAAATACATTGCTGTTGAATTCGTTTCGCCATTCGCTTCATTCATGTTAAATGCCGGCCGCTGACCAATAATGGTCACGCTCGTTCCCTTGAAGGCTCCCACTAGAAGATTGCTCCTTGTATGAGGCAGGTATGCTTGCTGTCTGCTTAGACAGCAGCGTCCTGGCGCCAGCCCTCAACGGGGAGGGGGAAACCCACGCACCAAGCAGCAATCTCCTTCTTGAGCTGGTTGATCTTCTCAACCTCGCCGCCGGCGACCTTGGCCTTGAAGTCCTTGAGCTTGTTGGCCTCCTTGGGCAGAGAAGCCTGAACCTCCTTGCAGATCTTGATAGACTCATCAATGTACTTGCCAACCTGCTCGAACTCCTTCTCACCAAAGCCACGGCTAGTCATGGCGGGGGTACCAATACGGATACCGCAAGGGGTGAGGGCACTCTTGTCACCAGGGATGGAGTTCTTGTTGCAGGCAATGTTGATCTGCTCAAGAACAGCCTCAACACGGGCACCGTCCAGGCTGTGCTGGCGGAGGTCGACGAGGACCATGTGGCTGTCAGTGCCGTCAGAGACGAGCTTGTGGCCGAGAGTCTTGAAGGTGTTCTCCAGAGTCTTGGCGTTGGAAACAACCTTCTGCTGGTAAGCCTTGAAGTCAGGGGTGGCAGCCTGCTTCAGAGCAACGGCGAGGGCAGTGATGGTGTGGTTGTGGGGACCACCCTGGTGGCCGGGGAAGACGGAGAAGTTGATGGGGTTCTCGAGGTCGTAGAGGTTCTCCTTGCCAGTCTTGGCGTCAACGGATCGGACACCCTTGCGGAAGAAGATCATGGCACCACGGGGACCACGGAGAGACTTGTGGGTGGTGGTGGTGACAATATCGGCGTATTCGAAAGGAGTGGGGATGACCTCGGCGGCAATGAGACCGGAGATGTGGGCCATATCGACAACGAGGTAAGCACCAACAGAGTCGGCAATCTTGCGCATGCGGGCGTAGTCAATCAGACGGCAGTAAGCAGAGGTACCGGCAACCAGAACCTTGGGGCGGTAGAGGATGGCGTTCTTCTCGAGGGTGTCGTAGTCGATGATGCCGGTGTCGAGGTCAACTCGGTAGGGCATGGTCTCAAAGTAGGTAGAGACGGCAGAGATCCTGGTCAAAGTTAGCTTCTAGGTGATCTGGGAACTAGGCTATTAAGATGGCATAGCTCACTTTCGCGAGGGAGTCTGGTAACCGTGGCTCAGATGGCCACCGTGGGGGAGGTCAAGACCCATCAAACGGCCGTGAGGGGGCATGATGGCCTGGTAGACCTGAAGGTTGGCAGGAGAGCCGGAGAGACACTGGACGTTGACACCCCACTTCTCGGAGTCGAGGTGGAAGGCCTCGAGGGCGCGGCGCTGGCAGAGAAGCTCAATCTGGTCGATGTGCTGGTTGCCACCATAGTAACGAGCGCCGGGGTATCCCTCCGAGTACTTGTTGGACATGGGAGAACCAAGGGCGTCGAAGACGGCGCGAGAGGTGATGTTCTCAGAGGCAATGAGAATGATGGACTCGCGCTGGCGCTGAATCTCGTCCTTCTGTAGAGGCTGTTAACGACCATGGCCATGGAGAGGCTTGTGAATCTGATCCAACGTACCATGATGGAGGCGACCTCGGGGTCGGTCTCGAGAAGGGACTTCTCAAGCATCTGGAAGGGTGAGTCAGTCGACCGTCTTGTACAACGAGTGGGGGATGGCGGGGGGAGGGTATACGAACCTCCTTGTGAGACGCGGACAGCGCGTACTCTGGGCTGGTGGTAGAGGCCATTGTAGCTGATCAATTGGGGTTGTGGGTAGAGATGCCAAAGTATTATCCGTGTATGAGGAGCAGCTTGTGAGAAGTAGGAGAGGAAGAGAGAGGGGGGGATTTGGTGGGAAGTCTAATAATAAGAACTGAAAAAAATTATCTGGCTCGTAAGGCGGCAACAGCACTACCTCACCTAGCGGCCAGAGTCATGTCGAAACAAGCAGTGGCGGGGTTCTTCAGCTTGCGCTTAATGGCGGGCCATAGTGGTGAAGCGGGGTCTTGATTGGTGGTGGGGGATTTTCATGGACTTGCGGATGCTCCGATATCGACCAAGCCAGCAACGACAACTCGATTCTTTTCAACACCCTATCCTGTACCCATCATTGGCCCTTCATCTTCATAGGGGTTTTTCTTCTTGTTCACTTACGATAACTAATTACCTAACGACGGTAGCATTGGCAGTAAATGTTGGGCTCGAGTTGACTGCGTACTGGTGACACAACGCGCCCTTGTAACGCTGGTGGAGGAACACAAAGCTTTGCTTGCAGCGTCTTATCGATGCGCCGCAGCCGGAGATGGTTGGTTCCTGGAAATTGTCGGGCCTGGAGTTGATATCCACTAAAGCTCAAGCCGCCAGTATTGTTGTGACTGGGTGAGTCAGTTAGAGGAATCTGACCAGCGAAAATCAATAACGATCGATAAGGACCCTTCGGATTGTGTAGTATCTCGTAAAATGATTAGTTACAATCGATGATCTCCTGGCTGTGATAATTGCTCGATCGACCTAGATATGCGTGTCCATATCTAACTCGCACTCCTTGGGGGAATAGTATGTTAAAGTCAATTAGAAACCATCGTCCACCAACCAGATGAGGCTTAGCTTCTCATATTAACATCCGTCGGTGTGGCTCAGTTGGTTAGAGCGTTGGTCTCATATAACATATGACTTGACCTAAGGTCAGGGACATCCAAAGGTCGAGAGTTCGAGCCTCTCCACCGACAGATACTTTTGCTGTATGTGTCTTTGACTCATTCTTTTTTGGGGGGAGGGTGGGAGTTTCTTCCTCTTTTCTTTTCTCCTTTCTTCTTCTTCTTCTTCTCTTCTTTTCACGTAACGTTGGGATGGAGTAAAAGGCTAAAACAGAGAGAGAGGGAGTGACAGGGGAGGGGTTTTAATTACTTTTTGAGATTCCTCGGCAGGCAAGTCGCAATATGCTGCTGCCCGCTGCATGCATGACTAGCGCAAATACCAGCGCTGCTTGAGACGTTGTACCTAGACCTAGACATCTGCATTGGATACGCCGATTTGCAATTCCTGTAGGAAGCTCGTACCTTCTAAAGAAGGCTGTCTCAGGGTAATAATCATGGTGTCTTGTTCCACCGCCGCTCCACATTATCGCACATCAGAAGCATGACAAGGAGGCTTCGGGGGGTGGGGGGGTGGCGAGACAAACTGAGAGTCGGTGCGGTTATTGCCCGGTACAATTAAGTGATGTGTATGACTGACTGTATGTACAGTGTTTGCAAGGGGACCTGTAACAATCCCGGACTCCATCCAAGTGGCTTACACCCTCATGATTCAGACTGGAGCTTTCGAGGTTACCATCATACTATATGTAAGCTTCTCATTGAAGCTGGTCCGGTTAGGCAAATATGCGAGAGGCGCACCGCGAGGGCGAGTGTTAGTCTGGCAGTGTCAGAGGATAGGCTGGAATGTTTGCCGGAAGTTTGAAGTTAGCTGGTAAACGAGTGCTGGTGCTAAACATCAAATTAGTTCACGTGCTGGGCAACCTTGGCGCATCCGCGGACCAGTAACTGACGAGTTGCCAGCACTTGAAAGTCAATCGATCTCGGCTTAGCTCCCGAGCAGATCTGTACAATACCTAACGTCACTACCAGTTAACTAATGTTGAACCAGAGATGTCANNTAATGACACGAAGGGCGTTTTGACCAATTGAAGCTCAGATGGATGAAAGAAAAGTCACATGACTAGATCACGTCTTAAATAGGAATAGCGCAAGGATAACTACCCACATGAGGGGAATCAGGTCAGATAGATCATCAATCAAGACACACATCAATTTACACCACAGGCTACGGTTTAACAAGTATAGATACAGGCGACCCACTTAACATAGGGAGACTTATGTATATACACGATGGCACGCGACGTCTGCGTTTCTTCGACAAGACACGCGGGTCATAATATAACGGGTGATACACACAACCCCGACCGAACGCCTTATCGAGATCGTCACCCACCAACGACGTCCTCTAAGGCCCGCGCCTCTTACACTCAAGCGTACCGACCACTTCGTGAATGGCTGCCCTTATGCCTCGCGGATATCAGTCCGCCACCGAATACCGTTTTGGCGAAGAACAGACCGATGCCATTGTTCGAACCGCCGCCTACCATCGCAAAGACTACTGTCTCTCCGTGATCTGGTTCTCGCCTGGTGAACACGCCGATATTCGTCTGTCAATAGCAACACCCTTCCGGCGGACTTCGAATGTCGGACTCGGCTCCCTCGATCGGCTACCACTCGAGCTCTTGCATGACACGTTGTTCCGTCTTGATATGCATTCTCTATTCAAGTTTCGACAAACAAATCTCAGGTCGAGACAGGCGGTAGACTCTCTCAAGCAGTATCAGATGATAGTCTCGCATGGACTGAACCTTCTCTGCGCTTTGTTACGAACACGACTTGCCATCGACATTTCTCTACTCGACTTTTACAACGCACTATGTATTAAGACTTGTAGTCTTTGCGGCGGATTTGGCGGATTTATATCTCTCCTAACATGGAAGCGATGCTGTTTCAAATGCCTCAAGGAGGCTCCGGAGACACAAGTGCAAACTCGTACCGCTGTCCGAAAGCAATTCCGCTTGACTAAGGTCGAATTAAACCAACTGAGGTCATTTAAGACCTTGCCTGGAATATATTCGATGGAGGAATCCGTGCATAAATCCCGCATTGCGATCGTTTCTCTTCATCAGGCTAGTTTGATTTGTAGACGGCAATCCTATGCACTGGGGCAAGCCCAGTCAGCGAGCTCAGAACGAAATAGAAAATTCAACTTTATGGGGTCGTGCGCGCTTCCTTATTATGATAAACTAACCGGCAATGTCGAACACGGAATGTCGTGTGCCGGCTGTCAACTTGCTCTCGAAAAAGACATCATCGGCACTAAGGGCGAGAAATGGGCATTCGAGGCTCGAGACAAAGTATATGCGCGAGATGACTTTTTGGAACATTTTCGATGGTGTGAACAGGCACAGCTGCTGTGGAGATCGAGTGGCGAAGGTAACGACAGGCCAACCGAGCTGCCAGAGGCTGCGCGAAGAGGCGGCTACTTCAACAAGAGAGAATAAAACGGATATGAAGTATGTTCGTCAATGTGTTGCAGCCAGGCTCTGGAGTTGTTTAGGAGCCTTTCGGTTGGCGGCTCCCGCCAGCTAAGACAGGGACTGGGTAGTAATGCAGGCAGTATAAACGACGGGTTAGCCTATCATGGCCGTCATTTTGTCGCCAGCCCAACTCCGCCGCCTCCTAATTTGCAGAGCAAAGACAATGAACCAATGAATGATCAGCCGAAAGTGGGCTTTGTCGAGTTGAGGATGTTTCATGTAATCGCTGCGTCTCGAACAGATTTAGGGAAGTGAATAAGGTCCCCCAAAAGGGTTCTTTCTATATTATATGAATATTCGCTGTTGCGTAGGGACCAGGCCGGTGGTGAAATTGGGGTTAGAGTCCATAGAACGCTTTCATTGGTCTGTTTAACCGCTGTTTACTGAGCCAATCTGGTTGCCAAGAAGCCCGATCGGTATTCAATTCCAAGAACCTCGATCCCTCAAGCATGAAAGTACCCTTGTCATTGGTGACAGTCATTCTTCTTAAAATAGCAGAGAGGAAGGAGGCATAGGGACGGTAAAGTGAATCTCGAAGCATAAATGTCTGGATTCTACTTTTCTTTAAACACATCTGGCTGACGGTCTTATAGTGATCCATTGGCGGAAATGTCTGACGATCGAACTGCAAACCCGCCGCTAATGCAGCCGATCATCCTATCCATGAAAGTGGATGATGACGATTACTTTGAAAGCGAATACCGACTGCGAATTGGAAACCAAGTCAAATATCTCATCATCTCTCCTAGAACCCTTAATAGAGATACGCTTTCATTCCCTATTCAGTCCCTACCCCGTCTTCCTTACAACGAAGAATGGACCATAGCCCACATCTCGAGAGACGAAACCAGCGGCGACTTAAAAACTTCTATCTCGAACCGAATACTAGCCGGCGTCAGGTGTCAATGGCATCATACTCAGGTTGATTGCCTTGAGCTGGAGAAGACCAAACAGCTCACAGCAATGGCTTTCGAAGCCGTCTCACATTCGGCTCTTCTAGTCACCCTCCTATCATCAGCCACCATGATCGCTAAAATAGTACGTTTCGAATGGGAGCTGCCTCGTATTGAACAGGAAACAAAAGCATGTCAGTTGCTTGAGGGTTCCGGGCTTCGTCTAGGCAATTCCGAGACAGGATGCAGAAACATACAGCCGATCATTTGTTGGGCTCGGGCCTACTTACTTACCTGCCTAGTCTCGGCAATCTTACTCCCGCTATCACTTGTCGGATACTTTCCCAGGTGGATGACTCTCCAATGGATGCTCTTCATGTTAGTCACGACGGTAGCTTACCGACTTCCGGAGAGTTGCGACGACAATCTTTCCCCGGCCGGCGACTCAGAGATGGAGTTGACAGCAATCAGCGGCCCACAGAGCCCAGATGGTCATCCCCCTGAGAGTTCACCGCACCTCAGCGAACGAACATTGATATGTTCCCGCGTGCCCCTCCCTTCCGGTTGCAAAGGCCCAGTTGGACATTCCTGCAATGTCCGAGAAATAGAACCGACAGCATAGTTGGACTATACCGCGTACTACACGGCGAGAGGCGAGAGGGTATCACGGAGGCAAGTTGCAGGTTGTCTAAGTCTTATTTGTACTGCTGTCAATTTGCTGAAAGATTCGTCAATGTCAGTCGGAAGATAGTCCAGATATTGTGACGACGTTCTGCAGCTCTATCACACATAATGTACGACAGTGCTTGATTGTTTGGATGAGTGATCTTCCAAACACCCATTATACCCTCATGATTGGCCTTAGTGCAGAGAGATATGACAGTCAGCTCAGTAGAGTAGCACGAGAACTACGAGGGCCCACAAAGTCGCTCGGGTGGATGGCCTTCGCTTGCGTACCCCGTGGAAAACCGGGCTTTAATCGTTGCCGCTTGGCCCTCAATAACGGAATGACACAACGCGTTGGCGACGCGCTACGCCTGATCTTAGCGTCTGGGGTAGTGGCAGGGACACGCTCTTTCACAACTTGTATCTATACTCATCTCCAGTAAATCATGTGTTGAGGACATGGCAAGTAGCCATCATGATCAGCAAGTATTAACAGGACAAGTCCAACTCAATGCTAGACAATGACGCGACAGGGCGGAGCAGAGCCAGAAGGCTTGGGAACAACGATACTTGGAGAAGGGATTAGATGGTGGATGCGAATGGGCGGAGCTTGAGAGAAGACAGAAGTCAATGATATATGTTCACTGGTACGACGAGGTAGTTGTCTTATATTGAGTGTGGTCACGTGATGAAAGGCCTGGCGCCAACGCGGCAAGCGCACTTTGCCTAAATGGGCAGTGCACCTAACCCGGAGACGGCAGCAGCGTGTCCGCGATTACTATAGAAAACTTAGATACTATAACAATAATACATATCTTAATTACTACTGAATAATAAAAATATAATAATGATAGTAATAAATAATGTCTATTATAAAATTAAAAATGATTCTTTTATAGTAGTTTCTTTCGACATATGCAGAGACTGACACCATCAACATTCAACAGTGCGGATCTGCAGATTGTCCGCGATGACACTGATGTAGAGCTAGTATGGACGAATGAGCGCATCCGTGGCGATACAAGAAGCAGAAGGAGAAGAGAAGCTTTCTGCCTCACAAACAAGGGTTATCTTCGTAATGATTGATAGACATGTTTTCAGCGGCATGCACTATGGTCAAGACTCAGAGCAGAATCGGGCAAGGGTGGGGAAACTGGGAAGTACGTACCGCAGACGTCCAAGACAATGTGGATGGTACGTACCGACCACCAAGCAGTACAGTACGCTCAAAAGCGAGCGACATGCTGCTGTAATCGGTATGGGCGTTGTTCGATCCCACTACACAGTACATGTGTACGGGCTGTACATAAGTAGCTACCCTGGCAGTACATGTCTTGGTGTGTTGGTTGCGTGGGAAGAGACGACGAGGGTTGCGTGAATTCGACTTGTATCTATCTACATGATAACTTGCCTGGAACCCTAGATAGCGGACTATGAGATTGGCGAGTGCGTAGCTGGAGGCAGAACGTGTTATCCGTCCATTACTGACTTTGGTTGATATTAGCATGAGGTTGATATTAGCATGAGGTGCATACATTGAGCTTCAGGCCTGGAACAGACACAGCTCTCAAAACGAAGGGGCAAGGGATTTTCGGGATGCTTGGGCCGGTCCATTTCTAGCTAGGATGAGAAGCGGCGGAACAGTGCTGAATGCCATGTCAAATCCTTGTATTGATAGCGTGCAGCACGCATACGCGCACATGCATCAGCTCGAGATGCGCACTCCAGGCCGTCACTGACCACACACAGCTCCACGACAACAATCGCAATAAGCAACGACCACAGCATCGATAGTGCCCAGCCGGGATAAACGCCAACGCCAGCGGCAGGGGCAAGCTTACCAGCAGCGCCCCCTCCTAGGCTCTGCTTCTGGAGCAGGGGTCTCCGTTCAAGCGTGCCCCGGTCCATTTCTGTCGCAGAATTCGAAGTGGTTTATGATAGGCTCAACTCAGCCCGCCCGCCCGCCCAGCCCAAGCAAAAATCGTTGCACCCCACCACCGCCTTCATCATCTTTTTTCCCTCCATATTTCCTTGTCTCCACCTTGCCCTTCCTGCAGCTAGCTCCAAGCCCAAGCTTCTCAAGCGCCTCGGTGTCTCTAGTGACTTAAACCTTTAAGAGGCACTCGAGCCTCCAGCCTGAGTGCCTCAGGGGTGACGCTCATGCTCGGAGACTTGCGTCTTGGGGGACTAAGCCAATCACAGCAGAGCCGAGGAAAAGCATTGTGCTGGAACAGAAGGACCATAAACAGAAAGGTCAAGATTGCACGTGATGCCCTGGAATACACTGTGGTGACTTTCTACACCCCTCCCCCCTTTATTCACTCACTGCCTTGGCCGCTTCTCATCCCCGCCACTACCCGCTAGCTTCTCGCTTCCATCCATTCACCTATCCCCGCCCCGCCATCGCACACGCCTCTTTTCTACGGAGGATTCCTTGTCTAGTTCTTCCACGGCGGCAGGACGCTTGGCTTGCGCCGTTCGTCTGAGCGTTTCACTCCGTACCCCGAGTTGCTCGTGTCAACTCCACCACGCTTGATTCTTGGGCTGGCCCTGTACTTTGTACTTCGAAGGTGGTCTGTCACCAACTGTGTTGCTCACTTTTGACAGGCTTGTCGTATTGTTTCGGGAGAACAGTACAAACAGGGTCTTGCTGACATAACTTCTGATAGTGCGTCCAAGACATTTAAGCTATGTCTATTATCTACAGTACATAGTTTTAAGGTACGCAGATCCTATCTTTGTCGTACCAGTCAATACGACTCTCTGAAGCTCATTTTCGGGGCCTGCCTCCCCTCAAATGCTACTTTGTACCGAACTTTTAACAGATTGGAAGCCTTTCTCTATTCAGAACACAATAAGATGATGAACCAACACTATACATGATGGTACGCAATCTTTATGACCTCGTGAGTATAATCGACACGGGCAGAAGCACAACTGAGAGGTACCGTATCAACGGTTCATACAAACTTATTTCATGATGAAAAGATTCGGATTTGTGAGGAAGACTCTCGGTTGCAGTCTGATAATGTGATTCTCAGGACAGATAACTTCCGGTTTGTCAATACTAGGCAAATAAGTCCCCTTCCCCCTCCCCGCCTACAACCCAATAAAAAAAACCACCTGGCACAATCTCTACGCCTGAGCATGCACCATCGCTCCGGAAGGGCTGTGCAATTCATACATATTGTAATTGTGTTCTTGACACGTTCTGAGCTTGGCTACATGTGCCAATATTGCAACCAGGCACGCATTTATTGCTGTTGATTCCGGCCTGCGTCCGCGTCTCTTCAAGCCAAAGCCATGAGTCTGAAACGTCCTCTGAATTGTCCCAAGACACGTGGGTTGCTTTCAGAACGGTTTAGCGGCGACCCCAGCAAGCGGTGAAAAGATTATCTTAACCATTCGTGTTACCCTTCCCACCTCACCTGCATGCCACGCATTATCGTCAATCTCGACTACAGTTCACCAGCCTCCCCCTTTTTCCTTCGCGCCCTCACTGAACGAAGTGCCACGCTGACCGTTGCCCACTAACTTCAGAGTCAGCCAGTTTCAGTTTTCTGATGGGTCGGGTATTTTCTTCTTCCTTTCTCTCTCTTTTTATAACGCAATTTTATAGAGTCGAGTACTTCAGACGCAAGGGTATACAGACAGTGTTGACGCGTGATCGTGACGCACCGCTTTTTGTATCTGTCCCCTGCAGACCCCGTTACCGCATCTGACTGTTAATCGCTATGGGTGTTTCCACCGAGCGGGCTGCCAATCTGATCGGACAGGTACGTACCGTTTGAATGACCACCTACCGCTTGTTACGTGGTGCGCCACACAGCGTGGCCGTGCAGGCTCCAAGGCTACAACGGATCGGATCGCGACAGGACAATGAGCGACAAGGTTTGACCAAAATGACCATAGCAAGACGCACTGCTTGTGTGCGGCTTCGTAACTTTATCGTAGTCTCAACCTCATTCTTCGGAAGCCGCGCGAGTCATTACTATTTCTCCATATGTCAAAGGCAGTTATAGGTTTATCTTGGGCGAGGCGCCTTTGAAGTAGACGTAGAGCTCGGGTTCTTTACTCATCAAGCTACGTATGAATCCGTAAACTTCATCCACAAATGACTCCATCAGAGTACATAACGCCTGTGAAAGCAGATCTCATCATCATTCACCGCCGCGCATCGCAGACCCGTTGGAGCCAAGATCTGAGCTGCCTCGTGCGCTACCTTAGTACCACGCGATGTCCACCCCCGAGGCCATTTACAAAAATCCCCATAGCAATGTCGACTCCATTGGGGAAAGTCCGCGCAAGTCCGCGCGCATCTACTGTATGCTAATGATTTCGCCGCATCATTCGCCGCCAGAATGTGAAGTACGTACTCTGTATTTCAGGGCCAGCTGCCGAACGCGCTCCCCAGCAATTTGCAAGGCCTGGGGGTGAGACAAGTACGTATCTTCCATGATCATTACCATCTGAGCTAAGAGAAGCAAGGGTACGCGGCTTGTAGTCGGGCCAGTAGGCTACAGGCAGGTCACTCTAAGGAGGGGGGACACGACTAATTGGCAGTGGAGGCAGCGCGCACTAAGGCAGAGAAGGAGTTGGAGGTACGGAGGCTTGCTTGATGACCAGCGGGAAGTACCAGTGGGTGCCAGCAACTGGGCGCCAGCGAGCGGCGGGCTGGAACTGCATGCGTGAGCGACCCACAATGGTGTGCAAGGTGGGTGTGGCGTGGAGTGCGGGGGCGTCGACTTCCAGAAATGGCTAGCTTACGGGCCGTAAATAAAGTAAAATGCGCAATGCACTGAGGCGTGCTCCTCTTGTTACATGCTCACGCCGCCGTGCTGTTAGCCTGCCCGTTCCTTTCTGCTCCCATGGGTTAGGGGAGTTTGCAAGACCAGCGCAGGTCCTTCCTCCACCATCCCATCCCGTCCTGTGCTTCCTCCCAACTCCTCACTTTCTTCTCTTCCCACCCATTTTGTTACCCGAGTAAGGCTTCATCGGCGCCTAAGCTTGTCATCCTTCTCAGCGCCCTGGGCCATCTTGCAGTTGACTCACCTCAACACCACCATCTCCTATCTAACATTCAGCCTCCATTGGGGCGTTTCTCGGTTGTTGTTTTTTTGCCTCGTCGCGGCGCTTCACGCTGCTGTCGCTTGACTGTTGGCAACTCCGACGTCTGGTCTTGAGCGCTCCATCGGCCACACTCCGACGCCAAGGCTGTCGCACACGACCAAGAACTACTTCAGCAACGTCAAACCAGTCTTAATACGCATTGTTTACTGAAGCTCATTCGGCTTATACGTGCCTATTGCGAACTTCGCCGACAGACCCTCTTCTTATACCGTCATGGCCAACCATCACGCGTCGCCAACCATGATGCAGATGCAACAACACCAGGGCCAGGTGGTTCCACCGCCTCCACCACCGCCGCCTGGTGTTCAATCAGGCCAATATGCGCCAGGTCATCAAATTGCTGCCATGAACGAGGCAGTCTGGCTGCAAATAGGTACGTTATTGCCAACGCGTTTTGCTCGTGGCCAATGCTCATATAGTCATCACAGGAAGCTTTTCGGAGCTTTTGCGCGTCCCAGATGAGGCGATGCACGCTTACGAACGGGCTCTCCAGGCCAATCCAAGCTCAACCCCAGCCATGAACGCTATCGGAATGCTTATGAAAGGTCGCGAGGCTTTTGACAAGGCACTTGAGTTCTTCCGGGCCATCGTCCAGCTCGAACCGAACAATGGAGAGGCATGGGGCAATCTTGGTAAGCTTCATTCGATGCATCAATTTCCCACAAGACCAACCAATGAGTCTAGGCCACTGCTATCTCATGACGGAAAACTTGCAAAAGGCCTACGATGCCTACCAACAAGCCCTGGTAAATCTTCGAGACCCAAAGGTAAGTGATCAAATTCGGTTGTTTTCTCTGACCCGAACCACTGGCTAATGGCGTACAGGATCCTATGCTTTGGTATGGTATCGGTATACTGTATGACAGATACGGCAGCTATGACTATGCCGAGGAGGCTTTCTCTCAAGTGATGCACATCCAGCCCGATTTCGAGAAGGCCAACGAGATTTACTTCCGTCTTGGTATAATATACAAGCAGCAGTCTAAATACATCCAAAGTCTCGACGTAAGTTGAATGCCTGACATCCGTAAACTATTTCACGCTAACAACGCACTAGTGCTTCAAGTACATCGTCAACTCTCCTCCAGGCCCTCTGACACAGGAGGATATCTGGTTCCAGATCGGCCATGTCCATGAGCAGCAAAAAGATGTAAGTCAACTCGAGACGCGTATCGTGATGAGTTGCTGATATTCCACAGTTTGATAGCGCCAAGGCCGCGTACCAGCGTGTCTTAGATCACTCACCGAACCATGCCAAGGTCCTGCAGCAGTTGGGCTGGCTACACCATCAGCAGAGCAACACTTATGAGAGCCAGGACCGCGCCATTCAGTACTTGGAAAAGTCTGTCGGTGCAGACAACCAAGATGCGCAGAGTTGGTATCTCTTGGGACGATGCTACATGTCGCAGCAGAAATACCCCAAAGCCTACGAGGCGTACCAGCAAGCTGTATACCGTGATGGCAAGAATCCGACGTTTTGGTGTTCAATTGGTGTGCTTTACTATCAGATTAACCAATATCGCGACGCGCTTGATGCGTACTCCCGCGCTATCCGTCTGAATCCATACATTTCCGAAGTCTGGTACGACTTGGGAACTTTGGTAAGCCGATACGTCCACAGATTACGGCAACCTTGTCACTGACCATTTCACTAGTATGAGAGCTGCAACAACCAGATTACCGACGCACTGGATGCCTACCAGCGTGCCGCTGAGCTTGACCCGGGCAATCCCCATATCAAGGCTCGACTCCAGCTTCTCCGTTCCGGTGCAACGAACGGCGGGCCTCCTCCTGCTGCTCCACAGCCCGCTGATGTACACCCGCAAGCTTATCAGGCCGCGGGTCCTGTCGGCCCACCTCAATGGGGAGGCTCTGCTCAGCAACAGCCTGCTTCTGGTCCTCCCCCTCCTCCCCAAGGGGCGGGCGATAACTGGGCGGGTCGACTTTCTAACATCAACCCGCCACCTCAACCTCCCAACCCTTACGAGTCTCGAGGAGAACCCTTCCGTGGACCTCCTGCTCTTCCTTTACAGCGGCAACCTAGCCCTCAGCAAGAGCAATTGCGCCAGCCTTACAATGATCCTATCCGTAGCGGACCTTCAAGACGTGGCCCAACTCCTCCTCCTCCCGGACACCAGTTCTCTCAGCCTCCTCCGCCACCGTTGCAGTCTCAGGGTCCTGTCCCCGAGCGACGGGTTGCTAATCCTAACTGGGGCGGAGCGACACCATCTGCTTCAGCACCCCCTTCAAGCAATGGCAATGGCCCCAACACCCCGAACGGCATGGCTCCTTTCCGACCGACGAACAGCCCTCGTCCCGACGTTCGACCCATTCATGACAATCGTATGCCTTCACCTAAGTCGGCCTATCCCCAACATCAGGCACCGCCCCCTTTGTATCCTCATCATCCGGAAATGGCGCCTCACAGTGCTTCTGAAAGTGGTCATCATGGCCCCCCTGGGCCTCCTGGACCTCCAGCTGTTGCTGAAGCTGCGATGCAGAGAATGGACGAACGGCCGCCGTCAGTCGGTCCCAAAAGAATGCGCGAGTGGGAGGAGGAGTCTTCTGCCAAAAAGCAGGCCAATGAGGAGAACCGTGTCCGACTCGATGACATGCGCCATCGACGTCCTTCCACTCCTCCCCGTGACTCCTTTCGTCGCAACTCTTCGGAGGCGCGCCGGGTAGAGGACTCTCGTCGAGCAGAAGAACAACGGCGTGCGGAAGAGACCAGGAGGCCAGATGAATCATCGCGCCATCCCAACGATAACTACCAGCCTTCTGATGCCGCTCATCACCCAACCAGTCTTTCTGTAGGACCAAACCATCTACCACCGATGCAGCAGGGACCTCCAACCACTCTCCCGTCTGTTCATGACAAGCCACCGACAGTCGCCACGCCCAAGGAGGAACGTCCTCAAAGTCTGGAGCACGCTGTTCCACCTCGGGCGACCCCTCTTGTACCCGAGCCCGAAAGAGCAGCTCGCAAGATGGAGGTTGATGAAGATTACGACGATAGCGGTGAGGATGAGAAGAAGGGCGGCATTGTTACCGACGGATCTGGACCCGGTTCTACAACTGGTGATGTAAAGACGTCGACGTCTGCCAGTAGCGCCGTCAATGGAATTGCTGGAGGACCTGTGCCAAAAACTGAATAGAGTCCGTTTTGCGACTAGTTGACAGATATCAGTTGATTGTTTGTACTGTTCGGACGTTTTACTTCACAATGTATACCACTTAGGAGGATGGTCTTCTTTCTTGTATAAGTTACAGACAACAGAGTACGGACACTCCCGGTGTCACGGTTCTTCCCTTGGCTACGATTTTATAAGCGAAAGATTCCATGACAATTTTCTCTTAGTTCTTAAACCAAGGTATCCGTAGCATCCTTGGTGATTCAATCCATCTTCGTTACTGTTCAGTAAACTCCTCGTTATTCGACTTACGTATATACAAAGCATGACGGATCCCTGCACCAAGATATTGGCGGAGTGGGTCTCCAGCAGTTCTGCTCACGTGCACACAGTAAAATGGTTCGACAAGTTGGAAGAATCTTGGGCTAGGGTTCTCACCAAAATCTGGGCTTGGGTCGTTTTACAGTGGGGTTTGCACGGCGAAGGGCGACTGTGCACGGGCCACACCACGGTTTTCGGCGCAGCTCGCTTAAAATTTCGCCCACAAAAGATTTCTCAACCTTCTTGTCTTTTACCACCACGCAGGCTTCGTCAACTTCATACTAACCACCCTCAAACCACACAGCCCGCCCAAGATGAGTGTAAGTTGACGAAACGATCATCGACGACCTCAACTTCCCAATGCTGACTCCAAATAGCACCGAAAGTTTGAGGCTCCTCGCCACGGTTCCCTGGCCTACCTGCCCAGGAAGCGCGCTGCCCGTCACCGTGGCAAGGTCAAGTCGTGAGTATATCCCGTTGCAACATGAAGACTTTTTTTTTCGTTCCCAAAAAGGTCGTAGATGAAGAGAATGTTCAATGGCTGACGCATCGGTTCGACAGCTTCCCTAAGGATGACCCCAAGAAGCCTGTCCACCTGACCGCCGCCATGGGCTACAAGGCTGGTATGACCACCATCGTCCGCGATGTCGACCGTCCCGGCGCGAAGGCGAACAAGAAGGAGGTTGTCGAGGCTGTTACCGTCGTCGATACGCCACCTGTACGAACAATGCAGCCCGCTTGGCTATGTGCCTATGGCTAACATCTTTTAGATGATCGTTGTTGGTCTTGTTGGCTACATCGAGACTCCCCGAGGTCTCCGATCCCTCACCACCGTCTGGGCCGAGCACCTGAGCGACGAGGTCAAGCGCCGCTTCTACAAGAACTGGTACAAGAGCAAGAAGAAGGCCTTCACCAAGTACGCCAAGAAGCACTCCGAGAGCAGCGGCGCCTCCATCACCCGCGAGCTCGAGCGCATCAAGAAGTACTGCACCGTCGTCCGTGTCCTCGCCCACACCCAGATCCGCAAGACCCCTCTCAAGCAGAAGAAGGCCCACCTTATGGAGATCCAGGTCAACGGTGGTTCCATCGCCGACAAGGTCGCTTTCGGCCAGGAGCTCTTCGAGAAGCCCGTGTCTATCGACTCCATCTTCGAGCAGGACGAGATGATCGATGTCATCGCCGTCACCAAGGGTCACGGTTTCAACGGTGTTACCGCTCGATGGGGCACCAAGAAGCTCCCGCGTAAGACTCACAAGGGTCTCCGAAAGGTCGCTTGTATCGGTGCTTGGCATCCTTCCCACGTCCAGTGGACTGTTGCCCGTGCTGGTCAGATGGGTTACCACCACCGTACTTCGGTCAACCACAAGATTTACCGTGTCGGCCGTGGTGATGCTGACGACAACGCTTCCACCCAGATTGACATCACCAAGAAGACCATCACCCCGTATGTTGATCCCTCGATGAGTCCTCCAATCTCCATGTGTATATCCGCTGACCCTTTTCTAGCATGGGTGGCTTCGTCCGCTACGGTGAGGTCAGCAACGACTTCCTCATGCTCAAGGGTTCTATCCCTGGTACTAAGAAGCGTGTCATGACTCTCCGTAAGTCCATGTTCATCCACACCTCACGAAAGGCCCTCGAGAAGGTCAGCCTCAAGTGGATCGACACCTCCTCCGAGTTCGGCCACGGTGCTTTCCAGACCCCCGCCGAGAAGAAGCAGTACCAAGGTACACTCAAGAAGGACCTCGCCTCCGCTTAAATGCGTTGAGAGTAGTCTTTCTTTTTCTTGTCCGCATCGTGTGCGGTATCTCTTGGGGCCAAGTTTCTGCATCGGTGTCGAGGGTTGGTTCGTTAGCCTTGAATTTGGGCTGGGCTTAGGTTTCACACTGGCGTGAACATCAAAATTCCAGTAGAGGATGGATCTAAAAATTTAACGAGATTCCCAATGTTCACACCAATGATCAATTGCTAGTTTCCTCCTCGTAATTGTGATATTTGAAAGTATATACACTGAACTACTGAGTAAGACTTGTTGTTCCAAGCGTTATATATAGTAAGTTATACATATGAAGATGACTGCTTAACGTGCCAATTCTCGTTTCAGGATCAAAGTCTTATTCTGCGTATCTGCGTTCAATCATCGTTTCGCTGTAACTATATATTCTCAGCGCACTGTTCCCAAGGGACTAGATTTGATACGCATATTTCTCGAAAGCCGTTCGCTACGTGGTTGACATTATGATTGATTGTGGCGGCCTTTTGCTCCTCGCCAACTCAACGCCTCAATCGTCGCACGCTTCATCTCTCACCTGACGTCACCCCCACCTTCAAACCTGGACAAACCAGCAGCAGCCTGCGTTGCACGTCAACGCCTTACGCTTCGTCATGACTCCCCAACTCCACACTATCCGCTTACCTCGATCATTCGCCCGATCACTATCAGCTCTACGACAAACCCGATATATCTCGGAAACCTCCCTCGCCGCTCGATTCAGCAACAACAGCCCCGCCGTCACCTCCCCGCGATCTCCTACAACCTGCCCTTGCGCGTACCCTTCTCGATCTTTCATAACCTCCCGACCTCTCAAGATGTCAAACGACGACGCGTACGCTGCCTTTCTCAACCAGGCTAACCAGGATACCGGTGCTTCCACGCAGACGGCGTCTTCCTCGGGCAAGGCAAAGCTCAAGGCCCTGGACGCGGGTAGCGAACCCCCCAAGGTGATCAGAGCCGCTTGCCAGGACGCGGTATACATCTCGGATGCAGATGAGCCATTCGAGGAAGTGTCACTGAAGTGGCAGGGTAGCTCCGGGCTACCAGATGAGGGTCAGTTCATCCTCCAACAACTTACTTCCTAAACCTGTCGCCCGAATACATAGATGCCATAAGCTCAAAAGTTTGGGGCGGAAGGGCGCTACATCTTCCTTGTAACCACTAGCTGACTTGCATCATCTAGTCGAGTTCGCAAAGCTCGTTAATCACCCCGACGCCGACAGTGCCGACGTTTCCATCATGGACCCCACGGACTGGGATCGACAGGGCCAGTACACCAACGTGATTGATGCCGTACGGGAAGCTACTCAAGGCAATGACGTTCGCGTGTACCGTATAACGCTGGATCACACCCGTGCCGAATATTGGCTCATCAGCCACGACAACGAGGGCAAGATCGTGGGCGTCAAGGCTTTGGCTGTTGAGAGTTAAGGTTGGGGAAGATGGATGAGTCGATGATGAAAGCGTGTGCGTGGGTGGCTATCTATGCTACATAACTTTGTCTGAAATCCAGGAATATTCTTGGGAACATTTTCTTTCCAATTTTTAACCATTCGCCAAAGCTGACTGCTCAAGGGTGAAAGAATGCTGTTACGTCTGCCAACTCTATCTAGGTTTTAGCTTGTGGCCTTTTTATCCCCTATGAAGAAATATATGCCTTCGTCTTAGACTAAAAGAGTGAGTAGCTGTAAGCAAACTCCCATCGTCGCCGAGCCCTTCCTTACTCATTGCTAAGCAAAGCCAAATCTTAACTTCCAGGCAATACCGTCGCAATCTTCCATCGTATTAGAATCCGGGTCGTCTGTTGTCATTGATTGGCAGGTTATGGTTATATAGATGTCAAGAAGACATAGAGGTAGGGTAGGTAGGTAGGTAGAGCGTAAAAAAAGTAGAGCACACACATTGTTACTCTCCGAGAGAAAAGAATAAACTCTCCGGTACAGGGAATCGAACCCTGAGCTCCGCGGAACAAGATCTCTCAGGTTATGAGAGCGCGAAATGTTAACCATTACACCATACCGGATATGATGCTTGTTGAAAGTTAGCTTGACAATAGCCAGCTATATCGCCTTCGAAAACACGAAAGCTGATCAAGCAACTCGATACGCGTTGCCCCCCTTCTTCCCCCTTACTTACTTTACCCTTGAGTCGTGCCAACTTGGCGATGGCTCGCTCATCCTTGGTGAATGTGAACATACAACTACTTGACAAATGTTCTCTATTCGCTATCAGTATACCATTATACTGTTTCAATCGTCATCTTCATTTCAGGTACATAGCACTCAGAGTTGAATTTAGAACCGTTCATCAAGTTCACGAAAACGGATTACGGAAACCTGCCCCGAAGAATAGACGGCTGATCTATTTACGAACCAGCAGGCAGACGCTTGTATACATCATGCGGACCAAAAGGGATCATCCAAAAAAAACAAGATAGGATAAGTATGGACAGGAGAGCAGATTGCCTGAATATATTATTTCAGTTTGGGTTGGGATGTTTGAACGACAACGTTTTTAGTTTCAGAGTGTTGCTATGCGAGTACCCACCCAGCCCGAGAAACAAACGTAGTTACGCCACCAGTGTCAAATAAACTGGTTCCATCGCTTTGAACTCCATCACCATGCGCCCTCTGACAGACGTTCTTCTGTGTAGAAACGTGAAGGCATAAGACATCTCGCTACTAAATACCAACTAGCATGGTAGAGAGTCTGTTATCGACATATCCGGAGGCACAGGAGTATCCCTATTCGGTGCTGATGACTCGCTTGGGTTTGATTCTGTAAGCCGGGCAGAAAGTAGACCATATTGCTCTTGATATACGCTCCATGACCCCAAAGCAGTGGTTGGGGTCTGTAGGTCCAGATTCATACCCAGTGCCGTATGGCTGTGATTCTCCGTAATCGACCTGCAGCTCCAAGTGTCTGACATCTCCAGGTCTAGACATTCTCCATCTGGATCTGAGCTTTCGATGCTCGGGGTTGGCGCTTCCGCGTAATGATCTGCAATAGCAGTTATCGGAGTCTTGGCAGAACTCCCGGGTTTCGCTTTGGCTTCTTCCGCCCGCAGTGCGGCAACCGAGCCGTCTACGTTCGCGTCGTCGTCGTCGTCTTGCCCAATCGTCCAAACCCAGCGTCGCTTCTTTTCTTTTGCCTTACGCTTGCGAATTCCCGCCGGTCCCGCAGGCGATGATGCAGTATTTGAAGCAAGGCCAGCCATACGTCGTCGCATGTCCTCAAAAGGACCAGGAGTTTGCCCGCCATCCTGTAATTCGTTGGGAGTGAATGCCAAAGCAAGATCCAAGACGCTCTCTGGCTGAGTGGGAGCACATGGTGGTGAATGAGGTGAGGCCTCCTCAACGAGCAGGTCGATGTGTGATTTAGTGTACTTGTTGGTGACAATCTCTTGTGTTAGAGGGTTGTTGTACCCGACCCTCTTTGCTGCCTTTTCTTGTAATCGCAGCGATTGTCGGCGAGGAGAAGGTGGAGGTATAGCTGTAGGCTGAGGCAGCGGGGAGTTTCTAAGAATGCTATGGAGTGATCGCGGGTGTGTATAAGGTGCTTGAAAGGCTGCACTAGTAAGGTGCTGAGGGATGGGCCGAGAAGGAGGAAAGCTGTTCCCAGCCGCAGTGCTTCTTTGATGATGGCTCTGAATAGGCGACATGTCCACTGATGGAAAGTTGAAAACTTTTTGAGCATTCGAGTCCACCGCTCCAGCTGAAAGAGGAGGGGTAGCGGTCATGATGCTTGGGAACTGCACATCCAACGGCCTTGGTGAGGTAGGATGAGCCGACAAAGGCGTTTCGGGATATGAGGCAACGTAAGGAGTGACGGCCCTCGGTCCAGAGTCTGGCTTTTCTATCGGAGTCACCAGAGAAAAAGACTGTAGCGTATTTATGGCCGTAACCGGTTCCCTGTGTGCCGGTATTGCCCTCTCTATAGCCGCGACATAGACGTTTGATAGAGTATTGTAAGCTGTTGGATCCCTGGGGTCCATGGCATAGCTTCTCGATGACAGCGGTGCTGGGCTACAAGTCGTCTTGATCTGAAGAGACAACCGGGGCCTCTTTGGGCCACTGTGAACACTGGCCATACTTGCGATAGTAACCACTAAACAAGAATGAAGAATAACTGAGTGGATAGAGAGTTGAAGCAAGGGCGGAGAGATGGAATGGACGAAGGAGATGGATAAAACGGACGATATTCTCGCATCAGCAGACAGGCAGGCACTATCAATTAGGGTTAGCCGACGGTACTTCTCCCGAAGGTTTGGAACGTCCAAGGATTGTGGACAAAATCAAAGTAGAAGTGATTGAACCAACAGCATGAAATGAGGACTCGGCGGCTATATAGGAAGGATATAATAGATTCTACCTTTAAACCCTCATGCCTATACATAGTAACGTTATATGGTAAAACACATCCTGGGCATGTTTGGAGACCCTATCCCGGCTCGTGACAAGCGCCGTGAGCATGCATGCAAGGTGATATTCAGTCAAGTTGCCTGGTAGATAGATGCGAGGATGTCAGATGTGAGCATACTCAATCAGCAGAGCAGGTTGTGGTTAGCGTCTGGACGTGGACTGACAGGGAGCCCATGTATCCCACGGCCTAGATAAGACTAGATTGGCAAACGTGCCACGCAACTTGAAGGCGCAAGCGCCAGGTTTGTCCGAGATCCTTGTCGATGTTTAGACCAAGTCCAATCACGCGGTTAGAGGTTGAAATTCCAGCCGCGCTGGCGTTTATCGAAGTAATAAGTCTTCTTCTCCTTAACGATGACTCAGAAGAGAAGGTCGACTGTCGTTTGTGCTCTCCCAGGATGGAGGTCCAGACTGCTTCTGGAAGGGGGTTTCCAGGGTGCATGGCTTGCCTTCGATCCTCGTTGCTTGTCATTTAAAACTTACATTCTGCCACCGGGACCTTTGGGTGGAGAGGTTTGCTCAGCCTGCGCAATGACCAGGTATGACTGAAACTCGTGGATCCGCGCTCAAACACCATTGTTTGAACTACGTACTGTACAACGATACATCTGTACCATAATAGCATTGTCTGAGCCGGTTATGAGCTAGCGTAGAGCGTGGCCGCCCTGGGGCAGCCTGCACATAGCGTAGTTCGGAGATGTCACGCTTGTTGGTGTGGGCTTCAGAACGACGGCGCTTATAGCACGATCGTGGCTGGTCAAAGGCTCAGTACCGTCATTTGACCAGGCTAGGATTTGTGGTCCGGCAGGAGGGATTCGAGCGGGGATTGCATCTGTACAGTAGTACACTCTGTACTGAGTGTCGCTCACTTGGCTCTGCAAGAGTGGTCAGGATGCGGAGCGCATCTACTGAAGCGAAGGCGGCGTTCATTGTTTCCAACGGAACCATTCCATCAGTAGCTGGGGGGCTTGCCGCGGTTAGCAGAGCGATAACTTCTTTGGACTTAGCTATTACGTGTTGACATGGCCAGATGATAATGAAACCTATCCACGCGCTTGTTTCGATTTCTCCAGCTGCATCGTATGTACTACAGAGTGGTAAGCAGCAACTCTCCTTCCACGCGCAATCGCTGCGCGGTTGTTGTTCGCTAGTGGCACTGACGGTATCAATCGGGCAAGGTTTCCAGTGTTCAATGAAACATTGATTGTACGTCTCCGACTGATAGAAAATCGCGCTTAACGAGAAAACCCCGATTGACGTTTGTTCGGGGTTTGCTTTGCCTTGTCACGGGTGCTACGTTCAAGTTTGAGCGTTTTCCCCCAGTACATCGTAGGAAGGCACGACTTACACACCTAATACTTTGAAGAGTACAGGCCGCCGCCTCATTGACTACTAGTAGTATACAGCCGCTCCACAATCCTTGACTAATCGCAAAAATAAAATAACACGGACGTGATATGTAATTAGGATGCACGACAAACATTTCGATCAAATAGAAGAAAATCCAAAAAGATACCACCTCAATCAAGATGAATATTTATAGGAAAAGCCCGACGTGGGGGTCGAACCCACAACCTTGAGATTACGTGTACTCGTAAGAGTCTCACGCTCTACCGATTGAGCTAGCCGGGCGAATTCGGCGTGGTTCGTGAATTGGAATGATCGGTGCTTATTAGGTACTATATACGACTACGCCTTACCGGAAGAGTTCGCTGTAATTCGTGATCTAGTGGTTGGTCTCTGTCGGTATTTGCTCTTCATCCGCTAATCTAATAGCTTGAGAGCACATTCATTCTTCCCTATCCAAAAATATCATATTTGACTAGTTTGCGTCTCGATTTGGTTGATATATGCACAGGCTCATTCATGCCGAAGCGTGCGCGTTCTGTTGTTGTGCGAGCATCAGCAAGCGTGATTTGGTAATTTCTATTCTATTCACGATCCCTTCACGACCAGTGCAACGCAGCCGAAACAGCAACCACACTGCAAGTACAACCCATGGAGAGCCTAGTCCAGACCTGCTTACTCGAGGATGGAACCGCCAAATAAAACACCTCCCAAACGAAAAGACGACCGAGTTATTCTACAATTCGTGCGTGTTGGATCATTTTCATGCAAGCCTCGGTTTGCTGATCCACTGACTCGAGTCTAGGACTACGATTGCTTTTACGCACAGGTTTTCGAGAACAGAAATCCAGCTTTAAAAGCACTTCCCGTCGGTGTTAAACAGAAGAATTGTCTGGCAACATGCAATTACAATGCTCGAAGTCGGGGCCTCAGGAAGCTCATGAACGTTAACGATGCCAAGCGTGCGTGTCCTGAGCTCGTGTTGATCGATGGCGAAGATCTCACTCCGTTCCGAGATATGAGCAAAAAGCTGTTCCACTTCTTCAAGTCCTATTCTTGGAATCAGAAAGCCGAGCGCCTGGGATTTGATGAGGTTTTCATGGGTAAGTCTCCGTCTCACTCCAGAAAGCGTGCGGCTGCGATTACGGACTAGACTGACGCTGCCGTTTCACCGTAGATGTAACAGACATCGTTGATTACAACCTACTTTGCATCAATAGGAACTCCATGTCTGAATCGTTCTTCTGTCTTTCCAAGGATAACCCGGAACATGGCTTTAATTGTGATCTGACAGTCCTTGCGGGCTGTGTAGAGGGCACAGCCTCACCCGAGACAGATATGGAGAGTCCCGCTTACCTGCGCCTCGTGCTGGGCTCACATCTGGCCCATCATCTTCGCATGGCTGTTGAAGAAAAGCTCGGCTTTACCTCGACCTGCGGCATCTCCACTAATAAGACGTTGAGCAAGCTGGTTGGGGGGAAGAATAAACCTCGTAACCAGACTACGCTGCTAGCTTTGACAGATGACGATGTTATAGCATTCATCGATCCTCATCCGTTGCGTCAGATATCGGGCTTTGGCTCCAAGATAGTACAGGATTTGGAGCGTCACGTTGGCTATATGGAAAGCAACGCAGACGCCATGTCATTTGACTGCATTGCAACAGCGCGCGAGATCCGACTGCATCCTGGTATTTCCCCTGCTACCATTGAGAAGCTACTTGCTGGCCCTGGAGCTGAAAGGGGCGTGGGGTCGCGCATATGGGCTCTGCTACATGGTGTCGACCCTCGAGAGGTGAAGGAGGTTAGCGACGTGCCGACTCAAATCAGCATCGAGGATACGTACCCGAAAGGCCTTGACATGATGGCCGACATAATTGAGCAGCTACACAAGCTATCTTGTTCGCTCATCGAGAGAATGAGGACAGACCTGGTCGTTACCGTTGAGGACGCAGTTGAGCCTAACACGAGGCGATGGATGGCATGTCCGAAGACGTTGCGTCTCTCATTGAGGTCATGGGCCCAGCTGAATGCGTCGCAAGGAAATAACAGCTACCATCGAACCTCCCGCTCTAGCCCACTGCCAAACTTTGCATTCGACCTGACTGATCACGTAGATCACATTGCTGAGAGGTTGGTGTCAGAGGCTTTGCTGCCCTTATTACGAAGACTGCAACCTGAGAAGGGACCACGCCGGAACTTACAGATGCTCAATATTTGCGTCGCTAACATGGTGATTGGTGCCGCAGGCGATAAAACTGGTGCCGCGAGAGACATATCTATCATGTTCAAAAAGCAAAACGAGGTGTTGCGACCTTTCCAAGTTACCCCTGATTTGCAGGACGACATACGAGACTTCATTCATCCGCGCCGCCCACAACAAGTCACTGATGACCTGAGCGATGACGATTCAGGTATTGAATCAAACTGGCAGACGAGTGGAAACGTGCAATGTCCAATCTGTGGGCATCTAATGCCATCATTTGCTTTGGCTGCCCACCAAAGATTTCATGATATGGGAGGATGAGAACACTGCGATACTTAATAATGCCAAGGAATTCCAGCGCGGTATATTCTCACCATTGACTAAGCCTCTAAATCTGGTTGAAATGCAATCTTTCGATCATAACCTGACCTTTTCACTGGCACATCCCCTTCTCCAACCCCAAGAAGCGCATCTAGGGACTTTGATCCGGGTCTGCGTATCCTTGCTAAGCAAACATCAGTTACCGACCGGATCAAGAGTAACTTCTGGTGTCATCTGGAGAGAATAAGTCGGTCAGCAAGTCGCGCCGGTCTACTACCGAAAAGACGGTTAGAGTTACACAAATGTGCGGACGGGTCTAGCTGGGCTCCCTGTTCACACTCCTTTCCAACCACGTACGGCACCTAATCCAATGAAGCTAACTGTCAACACGTTTTCCATATTGGGATCGATTCTATATATTCGAAGTGACACCGAATGACATCCGAAAGGGCAAAAAACGGTCCTTGTACTGCGTTCCACGTCTCAAAGAGTCAGCATCTACAGACTTCCCATCTAGTTGTATCTGTAATGCACATGTCCGACGGCCGGATCCCCTCACGTCGGGTTGCACAACGGTCGTTGTCACGTCTCTCGGTTTTTTTCTATGTTTTCTTCTGGGCTGAGGTATGCGGTATTTGACATGATGGAGCTCTTTGATCAAGCTGAAAAATACGTGCTGACCGCTGCGGCCGCATGATACTAGAGTAGTAGATGCTCATTAGAGTAGAACGTTCAACCAGTCCATACGCACATACTCTGATTTACCCCGTAGTCTCCGAGCAATAACACAGCAGCCATCGTCAGATGCTTTCTTCGTACGTCCCGTAAATATCTTGTAGAGTTCAGCTTATTCTATCCAATCCCTACAGCGCACCGTTATCGTCCCATACGTGACCCTTGTGTTCTTCATCAGCCAAGTAACTGTCAGTGACTGCATCGCACAACGTACTACGAAGCGGCCCGTTTCGCTTGATTTTGAGAAGATTGAACCCGTCATCTATGTCACATCCGCCCATTCCATTCCTCACGTTCCCTCGCTCGCTGACGAACTATTCTTACGACGTCCGGCTCGGTCGAGCACATGTGAGATCTGGTGTACTTTTGTATCTTCTGGTATCCGGCCGTTGACAGCTGTCAGCCAGCTCTCGACGTTCCTTCTCGGTTTGATCTCACTTGCGGTTTCTAACATGGCAGGCCCGCCAGGTGGGCAGCTGCCAGCTGATGCCCTCTCTTTGTCACCGATGTGCGTTTGGCTTTCGTTCGCTCCTACCTTGTGAGGTCACCTCAAGTCGTTCCCATAACTCATCTTCTTGGACTCAGTTGTCCTTCTTTGAATGCTCCTAACCCCAAGCACTTTGTCTTCACCAAGTTCATACACAGTCTCACACCAAAGACCTACTTGTACTGGAGTACTAGTCAACTTGGTCGTTGCTAGATCTCGACGTCTCTCTTTGGTATCTGCCTGAGTTAATCGTACCTGAGAAGCAGCATCAATTGGCATCTAGGCCATCATCATGCCTCGTGGTGGCCGCGGGGCCTATCAAGCAGCTCGCCAACCGGTCGATCTAACTGGAACTATCTCGGCAGCCGAAAAAAACGATTTGTCGTCTCTGATATACAACATCACAGAGAGAATTCACAATGGAATCAGTGGCATCTTCGACTCTACTCCATTAACTCATGTCTCTGGTAATCAAGCTCCTCATCACTGGCTTGCCCTCTCGCTTCAAAACCAATCTCAAACCCAGAATGACAAGGAGAACAAGCCATTCAGAGACCAACAGGGAACTAGGAAGAGCCTGGCAAATCAAGAGAATCAAAGGCCTCTTTCCTCTAGTCAACAAACGAGTGGAGAGCAGAAGGATGCTCCGCCTTCCCAACTTCAGGAGTTAAAGAAAGAAGCATCTGCTTTCTATCGAAAGTGGCAGACGATCGTTCTCCAACGAATACAAGACCTCACAGTCTTGGACCCGAACACAGTTTCGGAGACCTCCCGCGGACGTGGCCGTGGAATTCGTGGTGCCAGAAGCGGTAGAGCTGATCGAGGAGGTCGCAGCAATAGAGGCGGTCGCGGAGGTCCTACCTTAGCCACTGGTATGTTGTTGAAGAATTCTTCTCACTTTCAAGGTTAGGCTGAAGTCTGGAGGACTAACACGAACATTACTTAGGACCCCATCGCCCTGTTTCGAGGTTTCTCGACCCTGAACTTGCTCGTCAGTTTCCGCCCACACCTACGCCACTCTGGACCTTACCTATGGAGAAACGTGTACTTCTTTTACGCACGACAATGCTGCTTCTTCTATCACTGCCCCAATACAGTGCATTCTCCCGATTGCTTCTTTTGCATATGACTGCATCAATGAACTTATCTCGCAAGGACTTCCAAGATCAGGAATTATGCACCGCTCAGGTTCTTAGTCAGGTTGCTCTAGAACTCCCTGTTGAAGTGCCTGCCGTCCAGGATCCGGAGGCTATCAAGCAAGCACGCAGACCAAAAGCGCCAATATATTCCACCGGTTCTCAAATCGCAAAGAACGTCGTAGCTGCGCTGATTGAACTCGACTCAGAAGGTGCTTTTGGTCGACAAGGATTAGGCCCTGCAGTATCTGGTAAGTTGTTAGGCCCTGTTGCTCGGAACGGTAACGCTGTAGGGTCATTATTTGGCATATATCCAGCCAAGACAACTAGCAAGATGATTGAATCATTCAGTCGTGATATACAGGATTTCGGGCTAGTTGCTGTTCAGTCTGTAACCCCTGAGGATTATTTGGATGCCAGAGAGGTGCCAGCTGCAGCTAGAAGACTTCGATTCACAATCGTCGTCAACGGATGGCTTTCGGATAAAGACAGCATTTCTCAGCCTTGGAACTTTATGGGCAATTATACCGAGGCTTACGCTCTCAGGTGGGAATCAACAGCACTCACCAACCTCGGTACTGCGTTGGAAACGGTGAACAAGAGCAACGCCTGGAACCTGGCCAAGAAAGAGATTGGCCCTCGAACCAGTAAGCCAGTCTGTTGCCAAACGTCAAGCCTTATGTACCTAATCACAACAAATAGTCTTTTCGTGCCTCATGGATGCTACTTGGCCAGCTGGTCTGATGAAGATTAGCAAAATCATCGACAACCCCTGGAGCATTGGCATGGTGCGTGCAGAGAAGGCTGGTACCATTCTTGCAGATGCTGTTATGCGGAGCAAAATCCAAGGAGACCGACCTCTTTCACTTATCGGCTATAGTTTAGCTGCTCGAGTTATATACGTCTGCCTCATGGTTTTGGCGGAACGCCGTCATTTCGGGCTTGTGGAATCTGTTTTACTCATGGGTACACCTGCCCCCTCTGAAAGTCAGGTCTGGCTGACACTCAAGAGCGTTGTGTCGGGTCGGCTTATCAACGTCTATTCAGATAAGGATTATTTGCTGGGTTTCCTATATCGTACTTCCAATATCCAGTCCGGCGTTGCGGGACTACAGCGGATACAAGGCGCCAGAGGGGTGGAAAACTTGAACGTTGGTGAAGCTGTCAGCTCACATTTGGGCTACGCATCAATCCTGGGAAGGGTATTGAAAGACATTCATTGGGAGGATTTCAATGCTGCGAGTTTCGGCAATACCAAGGGGTAGTCATTGAGAACCAGAGAAATATTTACTTGGCAGGGGCGTTGTTGGAACAGCTTATGCCGAGGAAGCTGCACGGCAAGTATCGTAAGTCTAGGACGAGACACCAGTACGCTTTAACTTGAGCTATATCCGCAGTATAGTGTAAGAATGATATTGACGGTATTCTTCAGTAAGATATCGGAACACTCCTAGGTACCAGATTCATTCATGTGTGAGCGATTGAACCAACACTCCTAAACCTTGAATATCTCGAGTCTAAACGAGCAAAACCAATTTGTCGGCGTATAACCTCTGGATCCAATAATGGCCCATCTCGCCTCGATAGTATAAACTTTTCTCCTCCGTGGCCTCAGAAGAACCGATGTATAGCTTCACCGAAGGTTGGTGGAACCTTCTTGCGGCTAGGGATGAGGCCTTCCCAGAGCGCCGCTCCTTTGTCCATTAAAAGTACAATGTTTCTATGGTACACAGTCTCGCTAGACCCGTCACTACTTCTGCTGGGACTTTGGCTTGGCATTTGAGCATGTCTATAAGTGCCTGTTCTAGCGCCCCGTAGACGAGTGTCTTTTCTTCGTCTCCGTGATGTACTTCACATCCTTCTTGGTGTGGTCCATCGGCATCGTCATTTTGGCTTGCTTGGCTTCTTGTATCAAGCCGCTGGTGATCGATCCTCAAGTAGGCGGTGTAGTACCCAGCATGATAGGCACCTGCTTTCGAATCAACCCCCGAGCGCCACGGCCTTCAGCGCGAGGAACACCTTGGATAGCCCGTGGTTCGCGCATAAGGGAGCGGTCAAGTCGGGCTGGTGTACGCGTGACAACTGTTCGGTACTCGCCAGGGAAGTTGCCCTTTGGAAGAGGCACAGAGGCAGTGCGCCAGATATGCTCTGAGCTGTCGCTCAGGAAGTGCGGAACCTTACGAGAAGATGACCCAAAAGCGGAAACGGACGCGCCGGCGGATGCGCGAAGGGTCGACAGCCTTGACAGGCCAGTGGATAAGCCGGTACGTCCTCGAGCCTTCTTTGCCACCAAAATTTCGTCGAAAAGACGAATGGTGGGGTCGGATGCTGGCTTCAGTTCTCGGTCATGAATGAACTCGTTAAAGCCTGAGAAATAGTTAGCCAGATGTTGCCAATCAAAGCACGATTGTTAGTAACGCACATTGTGTTTCCCGCATCATGGCAGCGTACTCGTGCTGCTCATATGGGAGGCTCTTCATAAAGCCATCCATGTCAAAGGCGAATAGCTGTCCGTTACTCTTCTGTTGCTTGTTTGGCCGACCCAGATACTTGCGGTAAGTGTAGAGAAGGCTGGCGATGCAACGCACAAAAGCCGCTCTAACACGGTCGGCATGGAATGCTTCGGGGCAGACAAGAGAGACAAAACCCAAGCAACGACCATGTGAATTGGCCTGGCATCCCGTGCATCTATAGATACCGTCTCCTTCTGACGGTTCGTTACAGATGGTGCAGATGGACGACGAATCATTCGGAATCCAAGTCAAGCAATGACCCTCGACCCAGACGGTAGTCTCGGTATCGTGCACTGGTTGAATTTGCATGCTTGGCATGATTGTCGAGGCGGCAAGAGTCGACTGTGCATATGTTGACGGAGCATAGCCGCCCCCGTACGAGGAAGTAGAGTCGACCGAAATGGCGGATATGGACAGATTGGCCTGGTGACCGTTGAGAAACGGAGCTCCTGGTCGTTGGAAGGAAGGATGCTTGTCTAATCCGAATGATGAGCTCCGCCGCATCTTCTCGTCACCGAAATGGCCAGACCGTTTCTCTCGAAGCGTGGCAGCAAGCGCAAACCCTGAATCGCTCCGCGATACTGGGGTAGTGGGTACGGGCGGGAAATGAGCAGACACGGGCGAAACGGAGGATTCAGGGCTGGTATGACCCGACTTGGCCGTGCTGGGTCTGTCTGATTTGGTGTTGTCAACCTTTGCGGTTGCAAAAGCGTTGAAAACGGGAGGAATAATCTCATTAGGAGGGTTTGGCTCGCTGAAGCCAGATGAATTCTGCGAAACCCACTTCCCCAGAGTGCTGCGTGGGGTCCTTGATTGAAAGATAGATCCGTTTTCACTTGAGAAGGCATCATATGGGAACGCTTCCATAGCGTAAGGCGGAGGCCCTGTAGCAACTCCGAATCGCAACTTGTGAGGAGCAGCCACTTGCAGTAGAGATGCAAGCTTCCTTCGATGCTGTCGCGGTAGTCGGACTGGTTGCGCCGTTGCGTCGATTGTGTCCTTGTCCAGGTCAACTAGAACATAATCATCGTCGGGCAGCTCAAGGTTGTCATATCGCCGCTCGATGCCGACGATATAAGGGCAGGGGGCATCGAGGGCAGAGAGAAGCCGAGCAGGAAGCACGGGAATGAAGATGCTTGCCCACTTTAGGGGATACAGCAAATTAGCCAGAGCGTGGCATGCAAGGTGAAGCATGCTAGTGTGAGAAGAAAGGAAGATGATTCGCGACTCGGACATGGCGTATTCAAATAGTATGACGATGTTCTCGAGCGAAAGACACCTGAACAACGCGTACAAGTCAATCGTTCTAGAGCCAGGAATTTCGTTGTGGGCCTCATGTCGAGCATATAGCCTCAGTTCTCGCACGCCAAGCTCGACCTGGGTCGTGGATCCCAAGGGGCTAAATGCCTCGGTGCAGAGATTGACAACATATCGCTCGAGAGGCTGCCATCGCCCAACCTTCGGAGAGCTCGGAGGGATCCTGAGGACCGCACCATCAGTCATTGGGGTGACGATGGCCCGGAGCCACTCTTTCCAAAACGACATGTTTGAGTCATCTCGGCCCAAGATGCCATACGCACGCGGCGTCCAAAGACCGCTCTCGCCCGCGGTCAAACCCTCAATCTTGGATGCAGCGCCGTGTCTAAGCGGCCTCAGCATATCTGTCATGAGAGTGATCTTCTCCTCTACCGTGCTAATTTCGTCTTCCAGTCTCTCCCGAGCCGGAGTGCCTGACGGGATTGTCGGCAGTTTCGAGAGAAGGTGCGATAGGTGTGTCCGCTCCCCGGCGAGACGTACGCCCAAGCTCGCAGCGAGCTCTCGCTCTTCATTGGACATGTGAGCCTGCCGCCATTCCTCGCACTTCTTCTCGACCTCCTCGGCGACATCGTCAGTGAGGGCGGTCCAAACGATGATGGTAATCCCATATAGCTTCGAGTTGTCATCCGATGTCATGGTGAAACCATGCCATGTAGCGCGCGGCCGTTCGTCAGACGAGACGATTTGGATATCATTGGGAAATGCGAACATTGGTACATAATCTGGAAACTTGCCCCGGCGAGCCATTTCCTCCTTGGCCTCCTGGGTTGGGTATCGATCGAGCAGGACTGGCTCGAATCGACGTTTTAACGGATGCATATCCGGGTCGGTGTTTAGAGGTTCGGGCGGAGGAATAACGGAATTATAATTGCTGAGTCGTCTTGTAGTTCTAATTGAGGCTGTACTTCCACGTTAGTTCATCCCAGTTTGAGCACGGTTAAGATGAGGCTTTGTAGGATCAATCAATAGCTGCTCGAGGAGTAGAACTTACAAGCTCGGTTGCTGGCCACTCTGGTGCTGGGCTGCTTGCGCACACTGTTCATATCCCTAAAGCTCATCTTGCGGCGGATGCTACCCTTAATGCTCTTCAGAGGACTCAGCCTACCGTTATGCTCGCTTTCCTCAGCGCGGATTCTCTCGGCTCGAGGGTTTACCATGGGGGGCCTCGCCTGGACCCTGGCGCCAGCGCTGAAAGACAGGTCCTCCAGAAAGACTTCGCGCTCGGCAGCGAACTTAACGAGAGCCTTGTCGAAGTCGAAGTCGCCCATCAATGGGGCACCCTCCGGGGTGAGACCTTGATTAGTAGACAGGCCATTGGGGGCCAGTCCATTCGAGGGTGCAGAGGTGGCGGATGCGCCGTTTGTACCATTAAACGTTGGAGAATTCAACGGGCGGATAGTAGCACTGCTGCGGTTACTCTTTGAAGAGCCCTCGGTCTCGTCCAGTGTTTGTATAGAGAAGCGATCGCCAAAAGGTCGATCGCCGAAAGATAGTCTGGACGGACGGTGAGTGGTGGAGCCCTGGCGCGAGGGTCGCGTTGCGGGCTTGGGGGTAAAGTCGCTTTCTTCCTCGGGTTCCCCATCCTCAACAATAGTTTCATCAACAGCAGGGCTTGAAGTCTGGAGCGGAGTATCGTTATACGAGATGGTCTCTATGCCGGCGATCCAGAAGTAGTCGGCCAGCGGTATCGATGAAGGCTCCATGACATGTCAAGAAATGCTGCCCAAACAGCAGGTGGGCGTGGCTGAAGGGGGGATTATTTTATATGAAGAGAACAAAGCCGTCGCGAATCCCCCCGCCGTCTTCGGTGCTCCTCGCACTCTCGTCACGTTGGACGTCGAACGGTGGCAGTCGGTGAATGCGCTTGACGGTCGGGTGGAGGATCTGAGAGGTCTCACGTTTTAGCCAAGACACGGCAAGAAAGGATGGGGGGGCTGCGAAAAGGATGGTCAAGTGATGGCAACAATCAAAACGCGAAACTACAATTCAGTGACTTACCAGTAGCCAGATACTGTTGGTGGTAGCCAAGAGAAGAAAAGGATAAAGGGTAAGTAGTCGAAAACGAGTGTTTAGATTAGAGAGGTGAGGAGGGGGGGGAGAGGAAGGTGGGATAGGAGGGGAGAAGCTGATGATGGTTGGGAGTTGTGCCAGTGGATAGATGATATGAGCAATTACTGAGAGACAAGGAGCCGATCGCCGGCACCAGTAAAAGCAAGATGGCGACGAGGATAAGGCAAGATGTCAGCTCGCCAGGTTTCTGGTAGGTAGGGCTGGTTTCTTATTTGTATCGTCTTCGCATCGGTTGTTGGCGAGTCTCATGAGCCGCGGATGGGATAAAGACCCGCAAAACAGACGCGAGACCAGAAGATAGGATGGCGACCGCTGCGACGATGCGAGAGGATGGAAATGAGTTTTTTGCCCAAAGACCACCCACCATGAAGATACGGACGAGCCAGCAGGCGTCGGGCAAGCCAGAACAGGACAAGGACAGGAACAGGGGAGACTAGGATCGCTGTCGATCGATGCTGTGCTCTTTAGCAAGCAGTTTGGGCCGCTTGGCGCAATCTGGCGCACTGCAAGTACATCTACGGTACTAGTTTGGCGACGCCATGCTGAAAAGCCACGAGCACTTGGCGACGCGCAGGTACCGCCCACGAGGAGGTACTCACTCTGCAGGTGCACACTCCGGAAAGCGCTCTCGAATTAGGGGACCTAGAGGCGCTAGCAGAAGTCGCGCGAGGAGATTTGGGGGCGGAAGGTCGGAAGGTACCTGGCGTCCGTGGACCACTACGGCGCTGCGTCGCTGCTCTGAACCACTAAAATCTGAACCTCCCGCACAACCACCACCCGTGGGATAGTACGGTAGTCAAGCGGATTGCGGGGCTTGTTTGGGGGCTCGGGTAAGGGGAGGGTCAAGCTGCTGGTGAACGTGTTCCATGACTGCCAGTGGTCATCCAAACCGCCGTGAGGCGTGAATGAGCAGCTGGAACTTGCGAAGCGCAACACGGTAACACCTACTACTAATCTACTACGGTTCTGCACGTAGCTGGACCCCAGCTTCGCGAGAAGATGCTGCCTGGCACTCTGGTTGATGCTCGGTGTAACCATCGTCATCTTCGCTGTGGGTGTGCTGTGGGCTGGCCAGGATAAACATGAACGGGGCTCCCCCTCTTTCGGCCAACGGCACAGGATGGGGTCTCCCACATCATAGCATCGGGGATTCGAGCTCCGTGAACGAGCCTGAACAAGGGCTGGAGCAAACGGATTGAGCAGCCATGGCCGGACATGTTCGATCCATAAAAAGCCAGTCAGTCACCGCAAGCGAGTGCAGCAAATGCAGATGGCGTACTCGGTACCGAATACTCGATGAGCATATGACGATGCCGTTCATCGCCGACAGCAGCAAGCTACCTCCCCATGACGGATTGCTCCGACGGTAGGTACCGTATACACTGCGCAGGAGAGGAATCATCGAGGATGCTGTAGTTCTGAGAGGAAGCGCTCCGTCTCAGCTCCGGCAGTGTGCCTCCTTTTTAAAGGTCCACTGGTGGGCTGCAAGATTGGCTGGCAGGGAGCGTGCTAGTCTAAGTTGGTGCATAGTAAGTTTGGTAGAAGACACGCCCCAACATGTACGGAAGTCAGCAAACTCGCACGGCGCTGTAGTAGGCTCTCTACAGTACGTCAGAAGGTGCACCGGATTTCCTCCGCAGAGAGCCGAGGTATTGATTGCAGAGTATTACTATTTACGGAGCACTAGAATGGTACCGAGTACATACGTGCCAGGTGTCCAGGATTTATCAGAGCACCCCTGCAGGCCAACACTTACAGGCAACAGCCCAGTCAGGACACTGCAGCTTGGGCTAATTGCAGCCATCTTCCAACACGAAGTACGCTGAGCATGAACAGATTCCCTGATAAGAGACATGTGCCTGGTGTCACCACATATTCAAACGTACTAGCTAGGTGACCTCGCGTTCCGAGTCTTCCCTCATAATACCCTGTTGCTAGCCAAGATCTGTTCTACAACGGTCTCGCCGGTAGGATCGGTCCGCAGAGTAGTCATCGACCTATCCTTTCTTCCTTCGATTCCACCGCGTAAGGATACGGACGGTTTAGATACCACTGTAGCAATCGACTTTCCACTTCGCGCCGTGTACCGTCCCGTACGGATGCGTCAAAGGAACGACGCTGAATCTACCACGCCGCATGCTTACAGTAGCTCAGGAATGACGTTCTAGTTAGCTCGAGTTCCGTATTAGCGTCGCTTGTTTCGCTTTTTAGGGCATCCCCTACTCTGTCCTGACTACTGTATCATGACTAGATAGCTAGAGTACTGTACTGTAGAGATGGATTGTGGCACCCTAGTCTAGTCCGTGGCTACGGAGACATGACTTGTTCATGGCTGTATTAGCCCTCCTTACCTCAGGGGACCGCAGATCTACAAATCACCTCATCTATATGTACGCGCTTAGTGCATTGGTGAATTTAGGTTGCGCCTCCTTGACGCGCTTTCGGTGGGCTCACGAATGCACGAACCAGCCTCAAATGCAGGTACACACATGGTCGAGCAGCGCTCTCGCTGATGAAGTCGACGAAGAATTCACGATGGCCCCCACAGCTTCCTGCGTCAATGCCTCATGAATGGGGGGGGGGGGGGGGGGACTGGCATACCGACGTATCCGCACTGCGTGCAACTACGTACTATGTATGTACGATGTACGATGAACGATGTGTACGTGTGTGTGCGTTGTGTGCGTGTATATATATATATATATAGTAGGAAGCATGGGTTTGTCGGCGTTCTGGCTTGTTGCAGCAAGATCCCTGACTCGGCCGGAGCTTACCTGCTATGTAAAGGACGTTTTGGGCATCGACCTCGATACGCAGCAGGGGTAAGGCAAGGGGTGTTCAGTGCTGCCTTGTAGCGCATGTTTCTTGCTGCATGTTTTCAAAGCACCCCCGGAAGACCATCCTGCAAGATCGACGGCAACAAGCACTACAGCACGCAACAACTCCCTCGAGGTTGAACAACAATTCGAGCTGCCAGGAGCTTGCAGCAGACATCACAGTCCCTTCCATCTACCTGGATTTCCATGCAGCTGTACGAATGTAGCTTCGTAGCACTGTCCCCTAGGACTGTTCTTCTAACCACCGACTGCGCCCCTTGACTATGGTTTATGCGCCCCAAAGTGGGATCTTCAATCGACGACGCCCTCATCTTGATAAGACTCAGCAGGCATGTAACCAGAGGCTTACAAGGCAGAGAAGGAAGAGCAGAGGTTTTATGTTTTTTTATAGGCAAGTTGACTTCTGCAGAAAGGCGTGGGCGATCTGCGACCATCCCGCTGCCCACACGCACCCGCTTTTTGTTTTGTTTCAGGTAGCCTCTACACTACGTTGAATCGTGTACTACCTCAGACGGCTACCAACCGTGTTCCGGACTAGTTGCCAGCTAACCTTGAAGGAACATGGTGATTTCTCAGCTAATACAGGTTTCATGTTTCTGAATCTATGTATGCGTGGTAGGTTTGGGTGGGTGGAACCAACGGCCGCCATCCTCCTGCTCCTTTTCACGCCCACAAGGAATCCGCCCTAGTCCTAGGATTCGCGGGCGTTTCCAGGACCTCCCAGAGACACCACGCTACTTTGCATCCACGTTCGCCGGCCTCGAGATAGATACGTATCAGCTTCTCAAGTGAGACCTAGTCTTACCCGTCGGTAGTTCGCTGTGTCTCACCTACGACCATCGAATTGGTTCCCAAGCCGGCCTTGAGGAACACTGGCACGGCGGTCATCACCTGGAACGCATTGGTCAAGCTAACGAGGAGACCTCCAGACCTTGCTGCTTCCTCTAGAGTCGCTCTCTGCGCTTACAAGGTTGGGTTCTCTCGTAGCACCTTGGCCGATGAGACAGTAAACTTACTTGTGACGGTTCCCTTGCATATGCGTATTTCCTTTGTCAAAGTCCCTTGAGAGTGCGCCAAGAAGTGCCTTGTCAGGTCGTCTTAGATGACAGCATAGTAGTATGTCTTGTTGGGCTTTATCACCGAGCTAGTCTCGTCCCTAGCTTTCCAGTTGACAGGAAGCCTCTGCTACCCATCTCTCCCCTCCACCCAATTCCAAGTGACCCGAAGATGATTCGTCCATCCGATGTCGCCTCGGCACTAGACTTGCCCTCCTCGTCCTGCACGATGAAGCATACCTGCTCCACCTCTCCGGGGTGCAGAACGGGCTTCGTGCTTCCGCTCGCCTCCCAGTTGCAGCCGCGAAATCCTAGTCCATCCTCCAGGTCTAGCACGACTTTTTCGAGCTGGACAACGTCTTCACTGCAGTTTTCTAGCTGCGCTTCGAGCACCCACCGCCGCCGGCCACTCGCGTCAGGCTCCAGCGAGCCTACCTTCGTCCGTACGATTAAAGACGCTTTGCAGATAAACTGATACAGCTTGCGGAACGTTCGCGTACGCCCACTCGTCTCCGTAGCCTCGTAGTAGCTGACTGTCACGGCGAGGACGTGGTTCCCTTCCTCCTTTAAGTCGAATGAGACCACCTTTTGCAGGGTACCCCCAGCATCAAGGTCCGCAGAAGGTGAACCACCGGTATTCCCCCCTTCTGTCGAAGGACCGAGCTCCAGGCGTTGCACGGCGCCTAATCCAGGCGTTTTCATCTCGGCCTCGATGCGCACATCGCGGATGCTCTTCGAAGCGTCGTGCGGTAAGTCATTGTTGGCGCAGAGCGTGCAGTTGAACGTCTCGCCGACGTAGGTGGAACCGAAAGATGCGGGAAGGTTAAGTATGGGACTGAGGAGGAACGGCGACGGATTTGTTGCTGTTGCGGTGCCGGATGGGAGCTTAGATATGTATGCGAGCGAGGCGGGCGCTGGGGAGGGCTTGGTGGATGTCGTGTTTGAAAGGGGGGGATCGATTGGATGCTGGGCTACAAAGGACGGACGAGAGAGTCTGGTAAGAAAAGTTAGCATTAAATCCCGCATGTTTCAGCTAGGTATGACATTGTTCACCGGAGGACTTTGAGAGAGATGGAGTGAGGTTCCTTGACAGGATCGTGGGATGGGTATCGTTGGTGGCTCATGGCGCTATATCGCTGCTCCCTGAGTAGCAAATTGTACTATAAATAAGTGTACAAGGTGATCATAGAGCTTTGGCCACTTTTTTGGAGCTATAAAGGAGCTGTTGTGATGTTGTCGGGTGTAATCGTTGCCTATGCGACCATGTTGAGGATGGTGTCGCGCATGAGAGACGGAGCTGATCATGAGTGGTTCGGCACGTTGGAAAGTCTTATCGATAAAGCATCACGTCCCGACTCGAACTATGCATACCCTACACTTACCAAGCTATACCATTCTTGCGACTTCCTCCATCAATTTAACATATACAATGCACTGAAACTTCAAGGTGTGCCAAAAGAAATAAACAATATAATGTAGTTAAGACTTAATTTCGTTCCAGCCGTATAGTGAGGTCAATCTCATAAGACCATGGGTAATACATTTCGCAGAATGATGACTTGCTCCAGCGTAGAAAACCAGAAACATTCAACATCAACACCACTAGTGAAACATGATGAGCTGTAAAAAGGTTACTATTCCCTGACCCAGATTGTGAACTCAACCAAGTGAGGGGTTGATAATGCCTCTGCAAATTTCCGTTCTACCAAACCAAGCTGAAACCATTACCACCGCCCATTTAAGAGGCAGTCCCTGATCTTTGGCAATAATCCCCCAAACCCTGTGGTAAGTCTTGGCAACGCACGCCATTCTCTATTTTAAGACAAGTTGAAAGCCTGCCACATCCGTTTTCCGCGTATTACAAACTTTTTCCAAGTTAAACCACTACCATCGTCCTCGTATTGCGCAAATAGCGGGGCCTAGCTTATAGCCCTGGTGGGGGAGGAACCTAGGTTTATCGTGTCAGCAACCGACATCGACAAAGGGGTCCTTGTGGGGACCGGAAGTACCTCTTCTGTATCTACCAGAAGGGAAAAGGGGGCATCGGTTAACTTACCGCGCCGTAACTAGCACTGGTGCCCGGGGGCGAGCCTGCAGGCGGAGGTGGAGGGGCCGAACTGGGAGGCGGAGGGGGCGGAGGGGCCGCATCGCTCGGGGGTGGAGGAGGCGGTGAAGTAGACTGGCCTGAGACACCCATAGGCGAGCCTTGCCCTTGAGTCTGGGCTTGGGCTTGAGCTCCATAGTACTGCTGGTACATGGCAACGTAACTGCAGCGCGTTAGTGCCCGAGTGTATATGGAAGGGAGACCAAGAAAGGCAGGTATAGATAGGATAGTTAGTTACTCACTTGGCGTAGCCACCATACGCGGCATATGGGTCTGCACCGCCGTAGTACTGCGCATACTGAGCTGCGTAGTCGGTAGTGGCAGCAGCACTGGGGCTGTTGATGCCGGGTGCCGGGCTATCAGCCGCACCGGAGCCATAGCCACCGTAGCTACCATAACCACCTCCGTGAGAGCCATGAGAACCGCCGCGGTTTTGGTCGACGTATCGGTCGCCGCTGTACCTGTCGCCGCCGCTGTACCTATCTCCGCCGCCGCTGTAACGATCGCCGCCGCTGTAGCGAGGCGGACGGCTCTTGAACTCCTCGTACTGCTCCTTGACATTCGCTATCAAGTCTTCACAGAGCTCTCTGGCCTTGGTAACCATCGCTTGATCGGGGCCACTAAGACAAGTCAGAATGTGTACTCAAGCCAAGGGATGTGATACCTACGTGACGTGTAGGAACATATCCTCGTCACTTTCTTGGTTGGTTGCCGCCTCGAGGTAGCCAGACCCGCGGCCCTTGATCTGCACGCGACAGCCGGTCTCCTGCTGAATGTGCTTCACATAGGCGCCACCGTGTCCAACGATCTGGGCTCGCAAGTTAAACCCGTGAACTGGCTCGAGATCGATCGGGATTTTTTCTTCTGGCCATTTTCGCTGCGGAAGCGTTAGCATGCATGGTTGGGCATTCAGGCGGTGGAGGCATACTCGTCCAGTCTCTGTACGCTCGACTTGCTCTTGGTCACGACGTCGGAACCGTCGCTCGTCCACAAGTTGGGGTAATTCCTGCTGGATGAGCTCCTGAATCTTTGCAACAGCGGCATCGAGGCCAGTCTTCGAAGTGCTTGTAATATGCAAGTACAGCGGGGGGTTCTGGGCCTGTTAGTGACTACTCCCAATGTACAAGCCGAGTTGCATGAGCACTCACAGCAGCCGTTGCCATGCTCTTGTTAGGATAGTAGTTTCCGCGTGTCGTGACGTCTTAAAAAGTCAACATGAGTTCTTCTACACGTAAGTAAGTTTGGAAGGTTGCGTACCAGCGCCGGTGTCATCTTTAATCTAAATCAAGCGGAAGTCAGCGGGAGCAACGAATGGGGTGCTGCATCGAGCTATCAAGCTAGTAAGCATGATATCCTCGATTGAAGGTGCAGTGTGCTGCCGTGTCAATGGCGATTACTGGGAAGATCAGTGGATGTGTCAATGTGTATTTACCATTTTCTGAGTTGATCCTTTGGTTAGAAGGTAGCGATTCCGTAGGTCGTTGACCTCGATGTCCTGGATGTAGTCGCCATCGGCAACGTACATCTCGCCGTTGAGCGCGGGTGCTGGAGTCGAGGAGCTGTTTGACGTCGTGGTCGGTAGCTGGGGAGGGGGAGTCGCGGACTTGATCGGAGGAACGTCGACATGCTGAATTCCCTTACGGGCCTGAAGTTGCGCGTTGATCTTGGCGGCGGCAGCAGCTGCGAAAGAGTCAGCCATGCTTATCAGAACAGATGACTCAAAGTATCTTCAAACTTACCCGCAGCAGCCGCAGCATCCGCAGGAGACTTCTTGGGCTCGGCATCATCCTTGGCTAGCGGGCTTCGGTCTCTCCCCGACTCGGATCGACGAGCATGCGGCGAGCGGGAGCGTCTGTCGAAGCGCGAGGCCTTCTTGGGTTCGGGCTCGGTTTGATCGAAGCGGGACCGCTTGACGGTTCGGCGCTCGCTGTCGTCCATTTTCGCTTTACTGCAGGCGCGTAGATAGCCGTATTCTCTAGTTCTCGGTCAATCGAGGATCAGATATGGTGAGAGGTGCGAATGCGCCGTCGAGTTGTTGCGCTGCAAAGGGAAAAAAAAAAGACCCCGGCGATTAAAGGTTGGGAGTGGACCTGGCTCGTTGATGTGGTGAAAGGCTGCGTGCAACACAGACAGGAAAGTGTCTCGTGCGTCCAGGAGGCTCGAGTGGCTTGAAAGCTTCTGGGGAAGCGATTGGTGTCAACTAGCCACGCGTGGCTGAGGAAAACCAGTTCGGTGGAAAACCGGCTGCGTGCCCGCCCCATGTGCTGAGCCCGACCACGGCCGACCCCTCAGACGAAGCCGCGAAGCTGCGAACAAGCTGCGAATCATGCTTCAGGTCATTGGACGAGTAACAGCAACTCTGCAGTCTTGCAGGGGTGTCTGAGCTAGAGAAATACAAGAGCAGTTCTACTTTGCTGTGTAAATGATATAGTAATTTGATCAATCGAGTTTACTTTATTAATTGAGCCTGCTAGTGCTAAATGAAGGTTTCGGGGAAACATGTGACTCGCAGTTTCCAGCAGACTTTACCTTGAAGGTGGTACCTCTTGATTACCTCTTGATAACTGCTTCAGCGTATACAATTGTCAAACAATTACTCTCTGGGGATCCTCCACTGTTCCTGCCCCAGCCTTAAAGCCAAAAAGCTGGTGATCCCTGCTGCTGAAGGTGCAGGATGATCCGTGCCCTTCCCCAATCCCCCAATCGCCCCGGCCACCAAGACTCAGAGTACCTCCGGTTACCGGCCGATCGGCTGCCCTTCAATTTTTCGGAAGGTGGAAATAGCCTTCCTCCCCAGCTCCTTGACTCAGACCTTATCACAGCCAATTCCATCAAAAGGCAACTCAATCGCTTTGCATCATCGCGATCAATTGCCTCTGAGAAAGACGTCTTGTTTGGGTATCCCGCAAGATGGCCTCTCTCCGGCCCTTGACCGCGCCGCTGCGCCTGGCTGCCACTTCCGTCCGGCTCGGCGCTGTGCGATATAGCTCCTCTAGCAGCTCGACCTCAGCCCTCGCCTACAAGGCTCTCCGTCGCCGCTCCGCGCCTCTCCCCGTCAGCGAGACGCCTTCTTGGTCCGCCCAGGCCGCCGTGTCTAACATCCTCTACGAGACGCCTACTCCGTCCACAGCTCCTCCTAAGCGTCACATCCTCAACTGCCTTGTCCAGAATGAGCCTGGTGTTCTATCCCGTGTCTCCGGTATCCTTGCCGCTCGCGGTTTCAACATCGACTCACTTGTCGTTTGCAACACCGAGGTCGATGACTTGTCGCGCATGACCATTGTCCTCACCGGTCAGGACGGTGTTGTCGAGCAGGCACGTCGCCAGCTCGAGGACCTTGTTCCTGTCTGGGCTGTTTTGGACTACACCAACGCTGCCCTTGTCCAGCGCGAACTTCTACTCGCCAAGATCAACATTCTTGGTCCTGAGTATTTCGAGGAGCTGCTGACGCATCACCGCGACATCAGCAATGCCGACACCGACGTCGACTTCGCTCATGAAGCCATTGAGCGCAGCCTCGCCGAGACGGCCAAGGACTTTCACCCTAGCAAGCTGGCTGCCAGTGAGGCTCTGCGACATAAGCACGAGCATCTCAAGTCCATCACTTACTTTGCTCACCAATTTGGCGGCAAGGTTCTGGACATCAGCAACACCAGCTGCATCGTCGAAGTGTGAGTTACCCAGGCATCCACATCCCTCAATGTTAAGTACTAACATACTCTTTGTAGGTCTGCTAAGCAGTCCCGTATCGACTCTTTCCTCAAGCTTGTTGCGCCTTTCGGTATTCTCGAGTCGGCTCGTACCGGCTTGATGGCTCTGCCTCGCACTCCTCTTTCGGATAACGGTGGTGAATCACTTGTCATGGAGGCTGACGAGGTCGTTGATGCCAGCCAGCTTCCCCCTGGTTAAGCCATGCAGAAGTGTGGATGGCCTCAAAGGCCTTTGGCGTCTGGCGAGGAGTGGATTTAACTTGGTTGATATGATTCCAATACTTAGGCTTATTCTTTTTTCCCCCTTTACGCTGCTGCTCCCCCAAAGTGACGCCGTAGAACTGACACGTGCTATCTGTTTTACAACATAGTACCCATTACCCATTGCCTAGTGCTTAGAACTTGCCCTTGTGTACAACAAACCCCTCCAGGGCGGCTGCTATGTATTAGTACTTTGTCACGGTTTTAGATTGGATGAGGTAGACTTACAAACTGCAGCCCAAAGTCGGTTCTCAGCCTCAGGGAAAACGAGAGACCTGGGGCTATAGAACACCTCGTCGGCGACCTCCTCCGGGTGTCGCGGCAGGCAGTGCATGAATTTCCAGCCCTCGTTAGCACCTCCCCTCTTAGCAAGGTCATTGGTAATTTGGAAACCAGCAAAGTCTTGAAGTCGCTTTTTGGCCTCAGCCTCCTGGCCCATGGAGACCCAAGTATCAGTGACCAGCACGTCGGCCTTCTTGACTGCCTCCTCAGGCACTGCGGTCTCAGTAAGCTTTCCAGGGGAGCTGACACCCTCCGCACTGGCGTTGATGAGTTGCCTCATGGCGGCAGGAATTTCGTAGCCCTTGGGGGTAGCCACACTGATATCGACACCCATCTTAACGCAGCCAATGGCCAGGTCAAAGAGAACATTGTTGGCGTCACCTACCCAGGCGACCTTAAGGCCGTTTAGACCGAGGCTGGCGCCGGTGGATTTAGACGAAGGAAAAGCCTCGTGGAGAGTGAGGAAATCCGCGATGGTTTGAAGAGGGTGGAAATCATCGGAGAGAGCGTTGATGACGGGGACGCTCGAATGCTTGGCTAGCGTCGCCACGTCCGAGTGAGGGCCGACTCGGGCAACCATACACGATGTCATTGAAGAAATGACGACAGAAGTGTCATACAGCGACTCGTTCACCTGCAATAATCATAGTCAGCAATGCAGGTGATATGCATCACTATCATTAACCTACACCCAATTGGATGTCGTCCTTGCCTAAGAACATAGAATGGCCACCAAGCATGGTCACAGCAGCTTCTGTCGACACACGAGTTCGGGTGCTGCGCTTGTTAAACATCATGGCTACAGTCTTGCCAGTAAGACCAGGGTTGAGCGTGCTGGGAGGTGTTCCGCCCTTGACGGCGATCTTGCGGGAGGAAGCATCACGGACGAGGTTGGCAAACTCGGTTGGGTTGAGGTCTGCGATAGTCATCAGATGCCTGGGACCCGTGGACTGTGAGTAGGCCCGCTTTTGGAGGCCATTGATGGCGCTTCGAGCGACGCGGAAAGTCGATGTACTCATGATGAGGGATGGAGAGCTTGGTTGGGTGAGAAGCTCCGGTTGCGGAAGATGTCCAGTGATCAACTATACAAGCACAACCTGTCTAATGAGCGAGGTTTACAGTTTATGACTTGGTATCGAAGAGAGGAGAAAGAAGAGCAAGTTCGTCAAGCGATTGATGCTCTTATGAGTCCGCAGATGTGTGAGTAAGTGGAAGAGTTGGTGAGCAGGAGTCATCCGAGAACTATTGATACACATTAAATTTTGGTGGGCCCGGAATCTCTTTCCTGTGCTTGTTAGCACATGGAGCGCCCTGTTGCAGCGGGTTACAATGGCTGGGAGGTCCCTACTGTATCTGTTAGGCGGTGAGATTAGACCGGCGCTGACCCAGTGCATCCACCCCAAGTACTTTATCTGCAACTCGAGGTATTGGTATGGTAAACCGCAAGACTGGATCAAGGGAAACTTATATCTTACAAAATGAGTATCCTGCGTTGATACAAGTACAATCCCCAAGACCAGGCGCCTTGTCTTCCATCAAGACCTATTCACGTGATCCTTGAAGTCACACATCGCCGTGTCCCATAACGTGAAAAGGTACCAGCGCACGGAGTAGTAGAGGGATTGGTTGCGGGGAGCTGTCTGTTTTTAGCTCAAGCGGTTCCTGGGGCAGCCTCCAATCGGCCAATCGGAAGCCGTCTCTAATCTAGAGGCGCTCAGTGCTGCGTGTGTATCTACGATGACGAATCTCCCAAGCACTCAGTGAACTTGCCTCCGCCAACATCTGAAGCCTATTAATTCATACCAAGTACCAATTCATCCTATTGCTGAATCATTCCTCGCGACTACTCCTCTGCCAGACAGCGATCTGACTTCGATTTGGAAGCAGTACTGCTTTACTAAAGGTAGTCTTTGGGTCTTCGGGCATGCCCTTGTAGCTGAACTACCTTGGCGGCCACCAACACTACCTCCCTCAGCATGTCTGCGTCCGGCGCAAGGTCACCTCTCCTCCAACCGGAGCGCGAAGAGGCGACCGAATCTTCTCCTTTACTACAAGAGCAGAATGGACACCACGAGGAAGGCGAGAATCAGAACGTCCACACGCCCCAGCGCAAGCCGTGGAGTTTGTGGGGTCGGTCCAAGAAGGCTAACTCGGATGCCGAGTCCGAGTCTCGCTGGAGATGGCCATCTGTCATCGCCATGACCATTCTGGCCGTTCTTGTCATTCTCATCATCTTCCTTGGTTTCCTTGTCCCACCTGCCGTTCAGTCTTATGCCGAAAATGCAGCTGTTTTGGAACCGACCCACCTAGCTATTGAGGATATCACCCCCGACGGCGTCAAAGCGCGAATCCAAGCAAACGTTCGCCTCGATGGCTCCCGCGTTCAAGATGCCAACGCGCGCCGCATCGGAAAGGCAGTCACCAGTGTGATGCGTAAGCTCGAGACCCACGAGACGACAGTGCACGTATACCTTCCCCAGTACGACAATGTCCTCGCAGGCACTGCCGTGATCCCTCCCCTGGTGGTTGATATCGTGGATGGACACGCCAACCAGTTGGACTTTATTGCTCATCTAAGGCCCGGCGAGGCTAAGGGTTATCGCAAGATTGCAAATGACTGGCTGAAGGGCAACCTGGAACAGCTCAAGGTTGTGGGCAAGACGAACCTGACGCTGAAATCGGGGATCTTTCCCTTGGGAACTCACGACGTGGTGGAAAGTTTGGTTTTCGAAGGTCAATCTCTCTATCGTTCCTTTGCTGCCTTATTCTTTGGGGAGAAGACGTTACTATAGGATGCTTTCTTAATTCTAATGAACCCAACTAATGCCCTCACAGCTGACAAGGTACCTTCCGTGCCCGAATACAAGATTAAGCACCTTGATCTTCACGACATCCCAGTGGACGGTAGCGGGCGGGATGCTATTGAGGCAGATGTTGCTGTCTCCCTACACAACGACTATCCCTTATCGCTCGACGTGCCATCCTTGGGATTTGAAGTTTTGGTTCCCAATTGTGATGATACTTTGCCCTCAATTAGTGTTGCAGATGCTACAACAAATCTCGTCAAGGTCCGCGCGAAGAAGTCCATCAATGTTGATGCGCGAGGCGTAATACGGGAGATTCCAGAGTCACTCATTAAGCTTTGTCCCCATTCAAAGTCATCGCCGCTAGATCGCTTTATGGAGCAGTACCTTCATGGAGAAGATGCACAGGTGTTTGTCCGAGGCAAGAGGTCTAACGATTCAAATACTCCTGAATGGATCTCCGACATTCTCGAGAGTATCACTGTACCCGTCGACTTCCCAGGACATTCATTTGATAGCTTCATTCGCAACTTTTCGCTTGCCGATGTCGAATTCAAGCTGCCAGACCCTTTTGCTGGCGCGGACGATCCTGATGGTGACCCGAAGGTCTCAGGAACGGTGCAGGTGGTCGCGGCAGTTCCTCCAGAACTCAACGTCAACCTTGGCGTTGATAGTATTCGTGCCAGTGCCGATCTTTTCTACGAGAAGAAAAAGCTCGGTGTACTCAACTTACACCAATGGCAAAGAGCTAACTCAACCAAGCAAGTCGTCGAAGGGGGCGAGAATTTACTAAACATAACTTCAAGGGTAGTCGATGCGCCCATTACCATTACCGATGGTGACGTCTTCAGCGATGCCATGCAGGAGCTTCTATTCGGCGACAAAGATCTCCTACTGGATGTTAAAGGCCTCGTCGATGTCAGAGTCACCACTGTTCTAGGGGTGTTGACGGTCAAACAGGTCCCTGCTGAGGGGCAAATTCCAGTAAAACGTCCGTCTATGTTCGGTGATTTCATGAACTTTTCACGAGGATGAGATCTGTCATCAGCAAGCACACTTCCCGAAGTACTTCAGACACGCGGCCTTGCATTCTGACTGGGACCGGTGACTGACTTGCGCCTCAGATCTTCCCGGTAATACTTTCTCAAAACTAAGTCCTCAAATTGGCGAAATCAAGATCCTCAACACGTCAACAACTGGCCTCCACATGCAGGCTCTCGTTAACATCACCAACCCCACAGAGTACACGGCATCGATTCCGTATTTCAGTGTACATATCTTGAAGCATGGCTACATCCTTGGCGAAGCCATTGTCGAAAACTTCGATGTTGTTCTAGGCAACAACACTAACGTTCCCATCCGGGTGAAGTGGAACCCGACGCTTTATGGAGGCGATGATGCGCGAGGTGTCGGTCGTAGGCTACTCTCAAACTATGTTTCAGGGAAGAATGCCACCATGACTGCCGTGCCTCATCGTAATAGCGTCCCAAGTCTGCCTTTGATCGGCGAAGCATTGTCCAAGTTCAACTTCACCCAACCGATACCTCGAATGAGACTCCCGGGCGAGAACGAGGATTCGAAGCAGTCGTTCATCACAGGTGCCACCTTTTACTTCTTTTCTTCATCGGCAACTTTTGGCCTGGTCTCACCACTGCCTTACGACACAATACAAATAGAGCATATCAACGCTGCGGCTTTCTACAATCATACTGAGCCTATCGGCCAGATTATCTACAACGACCCCATTTCCGTACCGCCGGGGCGGATGGAAACTGATCGCTTACCTGTGCGGTGGTCACCCGGGAGTATTGGATATGACAAAGTCAGGCAGGCACTTGGGGGAACGCTCAAGTTAGACGCCGTGGGTGACGTTACCGTCCGAATGGGAAACTTTGTAGAGGATATACATTACACTGGTAGGGGCATTGGGGCTAAGGTTCGTCTATAAGCGCTATGGCGGACTCGAAGCTTCTTGGACCTTTTTAGCATGGAGACTTTGCGAATGATTTTGAACATATTACTTTCCTAGCGGGAACAGATCCTGAAACTGTTATATTGACCCTTCTGCCACTGTCTATGCTGTAGTGAAAACATGCAATGGATCTGGGCTTTTCTGCCACAGCTACGGGTGACCAGCATCTGTGCCTAGGGTACATAAGGGGCAGTAGTGCAGCGCTCTACAACAATAAGCGATAAGCGATTGAGCCCGGCTAGCTCAATCGGTAGAGCGTGAGACTCTTACGAGTACACGAAATCTCAAGGTTGTGGGTTCGACCCCCACGTCGGGCTATTCCTATACAAGCACGCGCATATATTCTTTTTTTGCTTCTTTCAGCAGTTATTCGTTACCCTGCGTGTTGTTTTGAACCCCAGATATGTGGGTATTAAACTGCATATCTTGTCTTTCCTGGGCTTGCAAGTGTAGCAAGTGTACTAATTCTTTTTATTTACGAGACAGCAATCAATCAAAGGTACGTCAAGACGTTCACAACATTAGACAGACAGCCCGGATGCTTACGGATGAATGGCTTTGCATACAACACAGCACAGTTATGAAAGACACTCTCAAAGTACAAAGAGCTGTACATGGCGGCATTCACGTCCTCGGCACAGGGAGCACAGTAGCTTACCTCAATCCCGAGCCTTTTGGCGGTTGTCAGCAAGATCAATAAACATATGTTGGAAATGTCCATGAAAGGGAAAAAATGCACCTTTTGGTTCGTTCGTTCGTTTGCTTGCTGTCTCTCTCCGTAGCCGGTAACATTCTATTCGGTATCCAAACTCGTTCAGCCTCTCGCCTCTTTCTTGACTTTGCCTTAAGCAAGCCGTACACCCGCCTTTTGTTGCTTCTTGAGTTGCTGCTGCAGGTTCGCCGCCTGGCTTGCATCGAATAGACTCTGAGACTCTTGTCGCTTCTCGTCTTCCATCTTCTTGAGGAGCTTCTCCGTCTTGCCCTTGCCGCTCCCCTTACCATGAAACTGGTGACTGAGGAGCTTGAAAGCTTCCTTCTGGTCGAGCGAACGGCCGTGTTCGTCCGTGTACTTGAGCTCGACGTTGGGCTTGTAGCCGGTCGAGTATAGCTCCGCCATGCGGCGTGACTGCTGCTGTTCGCGCCATGTGTTCTGCTGGCGAGCCCAGTCCTCCCTCTCGCGCACCGACATCCTGTCTAGCTTGCCGCTCATTCTGTCGCGCTCACGCTGCTGTCGCGTCTGCTCGTCTAGCTCGTTCTCCAACATGCGCTTTCTCGCCAAGAACTCCTCGCGATCTCGGAGACTGTTGAACTTCTCATCTCCATGAGAATCTTCCACGAGTCCGCGCTCTCTCAACAAGGCGAGAGCGGCTCCCATTCCTTGTCCAACAATCTTTTCGTCCTCCACGCCAGTGTCATCTACCTCGTCGAGGGCAGACGTCGACGGCTTGGCCTCTGAGTCGTCCTGGTCCGCATCTTCCATTGTGTCATCTCTGGTCGGTTCTGGCGTCTTGGACATTGCCTTTGATTTTCTCGGTTTGCGCTCTTCGTCTTCTCCTGGCTTACTCAATCCCGCCACGAACTCTGAAATCTCGCCGATGACAAGACCGCCGTCATGTGCATCTGCTTGCTCTCCTTCATCGTCTCCTTGTTCCTTCAACTGCTTGGCAATATCCTCGGGTCGAATCCGCTTTCGCTTTTTGAGAGCGCTTTTCCGTTGAAGTGCTAGGGAAGCTTGAAGATCCTCATCATCCACGAAGTTATCGTCGAGAGTCTTGCGCTTTTTGTTGATCAGATTGTCTTTTGAATCCACTTCCATGGCGTCATCGGTAGCAGGTGCAGTCTCGAGAGGGAACATGTCATCTTCATCGATTGGCTTTTGTCTGGTGGTCTTGGTCTTCTTCTTCTTGGGTTTCTTCACCTTAATCTGCGAAGGATCCAGGTAATCGGATGAGGCAGGGGTATCACCTATTGGTTTTGTTAGACATAGAATGGTAGACAAGTGTGGGTCGGTTGCTCTTGACTTACCAACAACATCGTCGAGGCTGATGCTCTGCAGCTTTTTGGCCTTTCCCTCGACGGGCTTGTCGAGAATATCTGACAACTCGGCAATGGAGCCAGCAGAGTCTAGAGTAAACTTCTTCGTCTTCTTGCCACCAATTTCATCGTCGTACTGTGATAAAATGCCTCGCTCGGTATCTTTCTCTTCATCAAAAGGGTTGTATCCCGGCCGCTTTTTCTTTGAATCCAGTCTTTCTGACAGCTTCTCAGCCTCTCGCATATTAAGGTTCTCTAACTCATCACCCTCGGCCTCATTCTCATCGATGGTCGTATCCTTTAGTGTAAGAACTTGATCGTCACCATCAAGGAAGTCGGTTGATTCATGAGCGACCTTGATGCCGGCCAAATCCTTGGAGGTGTACTGCACAGCAGCAGCAGCCTCGGCCTCGGCCGCAGCAAGCTCTTCCTCCAGCTTTCGGACCTTGGCGATCTGCTTCTGGCGCTTCTTCTGGCCCATGAGCCAATCTTTTGCGCCGACATCGACGCTCTCTTCTTCACCTAAACCTTTACCCTCCAGAAGTGCATTGCGCTGCGCCTGCTCGCGTGCTTTCCGAACCGCAGCGGCCTTCTCTTCGCGTCTTTGCTTGGCTTCCTCAGCAGCTCTGTATTGGTTGTAGTTGTCATAAGACTGCGCTTGTCGACTCTCGAGGGTACTGGCAACCTCGCCGTCGTCGTCTGCGACTGGAGTGCCTGTTGGTTGCGATGCGTCTGCTCCCGGGACAGGCAAGGGCTTCATGCCCAGTGAGACACGAATCCTGTTCGTTTCCTGGAGTGTCGCCGCGTCCATGGTATTGGATATCTGATGCGGTACGAGTGGTGGAAGTGTTGTTGCAATCGCAGATGAAGTCGTGACAAGGACGAGGCTGGAAAGTACCAGTAGGAAAGGTTCCTGGCGCACGCTAAAGTGACGACGTCCTAAGCTCATGGTACGTACAGTATTTCGATTGTGGAGTCAGCCAGCATGTTTTAGCCGCTTGAGGTGTGGATCATGGCACACGGCCCCATAGCTGCGAGTGGTAAAGCACGTGATCCCGCGCCCTGGTCGCAATACGTTGAAAAAGGCAGCGTGTAAAATTTTCGCTTCGTCTTTCCTTCTTCTTAACATATCACGGATCTGTGCCCAGCGATCCCCTGCCTCACGGTTAGGGTCGATTGCTGGTCAACTCGATAACTCATGGAACCATCAACTTGCTATGGTGTTAATATCCTATCGACAGGTCCAAGAACGGCCGGTCTCTTGACGTCCTGCTCGGTGTCGCAAGACATCTTGAGCAACATGACTCTTGAGATTCGGAGGCGCCATATTCCGTTCCCCTTTTCCGAGACCGTCGGTTCGTGAGGTTGGGGCAAACCATGGCTGCTACATATCTCCATTTACATCTACCTCTCTCTACCTTGGCCGTAATTTTTTGCCTGGCAGATGGTCAGTCATGCTGTGCGTGATATGTGGTTGAGCTAAGCCATTGGCACGGCTGTGACTCTGGTTGACCTGATGATGATCCCTTATTGCCTGCTCTCGCCTTGGCAAGCATTGGCTCTTCCCGCAGCCTGCTTCTTTTGACAGGCGCGGCCACTGGGGGAGCTGGGATTATTGGCTTCCTTTCCATGTTGATGCCGAGGTTCATATGGGCCCTGCAATGACTGTACAGTAGCAACGGACGTTGAGACGATGAGATGGAGGGTCGGCTTGTTAAACCTGCCTGGTCTGATTCTCGGCAGCTGAAGCGCAGGTGATGATTCCAGCCTATATCGCGGCCCGAAGGCGATCCCGGAAGGGTGTGTCGGGTTCAAAGCGTCAATACTGCCTATAGCCCATTATGGGCCAGTCTCGATGCCTCGAAACTGAATGTGAGCCGGGGTGCGTCAGTGGTTTCTTGTTGTTTGTATTAGTCAATTATATGCAGCTCTGAAGGGAAGACATGTGCTTGGCCAGTCACGCGCATGTTGTTGATGCCGGTCTAGCCAGCCTCGGTTGTCGCCCAAAGTCTTTACATGGTACATACATCCTTACCATGTTCGCGTATAGTTGGCTCATCATCGTTCAAGCCGTGGTCTTGAGCTTCCAGGTGCAGAACTGTCGTCGGGGCTACCTTGGCGGTTCTTCTGATCTTGCGCATCCAGAATTCAGCCCTGCATAGGCACCCCTGGACCAAGTGTTTAAGCTTACGGACTTAGGCACTTATATACGTCAAGCTAATATCTTCTAGCCATTTCTGTGGTGGAAGTATTGTGGCCATGTGTGCTTGAGAACAGGCCTCGTTGGCACTTGCCGCAGCAGCAGCTTCCTTGCCTGGGCTTGCCTCAGTACTAAAAGTACTTGTACTCTGTATACGTACTCTGTATACGTACTCTGCTAGTGATGTGAACGTTGGTTCGCTGCGGGGAATGACAACACCACTTGGCAGCGGCTTGACCTCGCTTGACTTGAGACACGCACGCATTGACAGTGCAACTTACATCGCAACACATCTTCCCATTTCCCAGCCAGAAGACCCATACATCGTTGGATCATATAGCAAACCTGGCTGACTTACATGAATCGCATCGTATATGGACTTTCGCCTTCACCCAAAGTAAGTTAACGAAAGAGACAACAGGTGAGGGACCGAGAATAGCTAGACTCCTAGAATACACTTAGCTACCCTACCTACCTACTTACCCCAACCTCTGATCATCTAATCGACATAACCTGCATCTAGCTCGGCCTCATTCGGGCTTATTCGGCCCTTTGAACAGCCGTCCCTGTCTCTTCCCCATGGGGACACCTGCAACTACCGCTTTGAGCCTTCAACCGAACGAGCTTCACTTCCCTTGCTCCGGATAGGGCGTCATGCGAGAATAGAGAACATAGGCCATTTACGCTTCAGAGGAAAAGGAGAAGTCTCCCGAAGAAGAAGAAGAAGAAGAAGAAAAAGGAAAAGAAAAAGACAAGGAGAAAGACGGATATAAAAGGAGCTTCATCCATGGACCTCTTCGACGAGTCCGTCTCATCACTCTCATCCAACACTACTTCTTCTATAACTCAGCCCATCATGTACTTGCTCTCCTCCGCTTTACTTCTCGGCTCCGTTGCCCTTCAGGGCGTACTGGGTATCCCGAGGGTCGAAGTCCGTGATAGTGTGATGAAGAGAGACGTGGAGGACTTCATTGCAAAAGAGTCTCCTATCGCTCTTGAGCAGCTTCTGTGCAACATCGGTCCTAATGGCTGCCATTCCGGTGGGGTGGCTTCGGGAATTGTCATCGCATCTCCTGATAAGCAGGATCCCGACTGTAAGCTCTCGTCGAGATTGCCCTTTCCTGTCAAGGTCTGAAGTAACAGCTTCCTAGACTTCTATACATGGACAAGAGATGCTGCTCTCGTGTTCAAGAGCATCGTCGAGAGATTTGTCGACAGATACGATGCCGGTCTGCAGAAGCAGATTCAAAATTTTATTGTATCTCAGGCAAAGCTTCAAGGCGTCAGCAACCCCTCTGGTTCCCTCTCTACCGGTGCCGGTCTTGGCGAAGCCAAGTTCAATGTTGATCTGTCCCCTTTCACCGGAGGCTGGGGTAAGTCTTTATGAACGCATCTCTTCGACCGATCGCTCACGTACTTCTCAGGTCGCCCTCAGCGAGATGGCCCCGCTCTCCGAGCTATTGCCTTGTCCATGTACGGTACCTGGTTGGTGAACAACGATTATGCTTCGACAGCCCAAGATATTGTGTGGCCTATTCTGCGCAACGATCTCAGCTACGTTGCTCAGTACTGGTACGTCACTCGTCACTATCGCAGTGGTATATTCATCTGACCGCATTATCAAGGAACCAAACGGGATTTGATCTCTGGGAGGAAGTCAATGGAAGTTCATTCTTCACTATTGCTGCCTCATACAGAGGTGAGATTCACCTCACTACCTGAATACCTCTACCCGAAGTTTTATCATGATGAGTCTTGGCTAACACTATGAATATACAGCCCTCATCGAAGGCAGTGCTCTCGCCAAGAGCCTGGGTAGAGCCAGCGATAGCTACACTGCCATTGCTCCTCATGTTCTCTGCTTCTTGCAGACTTTCTGGATCCCCTCGGGCAAGTACGTCGACTCAAACAGTAAGCTTCCCCTCTCCTCTCTCTCTCTTGATCCAAACCTACAGAAGCTGACATGTCTCCCAGTCAATACCAATGATGGTCGGACCGGCAAAGATGCCAACAGCATTCTCGCCTCCATCCACAACTTTGATTCCAGCCTCGGTTGTGACGCTACCACGTTCCAACCTTGCAGTGACAAGGCCCTCGCCAACCACAAGGCAGTCATCGACTCATTCCGCTTCTATAACATCAACAAGGGCATCTCAGCCGGCACTGCGCTGGCTGTTGGCCGGTACTCTGAAGATGTATACTACAGCGGAAACCCGTGGTACCTGAATACTCTGGCCGCCGCTGAGCAGCTGTACGATGCCATCTACGTCTGGAAACGTGATGGCTCCATCAAGGTCACCGACACCTCTCTTGCCTTCTTCAAGGACCTCAACAGCGGCATCGCGACTGGTACATACGCCGGCAGCTCATCCACTTACAAGACAGTCATCGATTCTGTCTCAAAGTACGCAGATGGCTTTATTGACATTGTGGCCAAGTATGCCAACAGCAACGGATCCCTAGCTGAGCAGTTTGACAAGAATAACGGAAACCCTCTTTCCGCCGATGACTTGACCTGGTCCTACGCCGCCTTCCTCACGGCCGTAGCTCGTCGATCTGGAATTATCCCGCCTTCGTGGGCAAACGGCGCCGCCAACGCGATCCCCAGCCAGTGCAAGGCCACCTCTATCGTCGGCTCCTACGCATCCGCCACGAAGACCACGTTCCCGTCATCCCAGCCCCCCGTCTCGGGAACATTCGTGCCTCCCCCTCCTACAGCCACCGAGACGGTCGCACCCTGCAGCGGTACTAATGTCGTCGTTACCTTCGAGTCGCGCGTTCGCACCAACTACGGCGATACCATCAAGATTGTTGGTAGCAGCGAGGAGCTCGGCAAGTGGGACACGAGCAAGGCCATCCCCCTCGAAGCTTCGAGCTACACGGATAGCAATCCCATCTGGAAGGTCGCTGTCACCCTCAAGGCCGGATCGTCGGTCGAGTACAAGTATGTCAACGTCAAGAGTGGTGGTAACCTCGTCTGGGAGAATGATCCTAACCGCAAGTACACTGCGCCCAAGGCTTGTACCACTGATGCGAAGCAGTCGGATACCTGGAAAGGCTGAACATATCGATATACTTTATTGCGATTGGAAATATGAGCTAGCTACGTTACGATGTTACGAGTGTACTCACTCTCACGTTCTCTATGCACACTTCACATTGTATTTATCACATACAATACATTATTGTTTTTCTCTAGTTTGCTCGGCCAAGCCCTGTGTTTACTTACACTTCTGTATTAGCAACATCGATTCATGTTCAGGGGTTTGGAAGGTAACTATGTTTCTCGATGCTCGTCAGCTACCGCCGCTTTCCTTCAAGAGATCAAAGTCCCAAGAACTAGCAGCACTGCAACCAGTTTCGAACAACACAGAGCTGGCAAACTCTTAACACCAAGGCACCCAATGCGCACAACTATTATGGTCTTCAGAGTCTGGTTTCTTTCTGTATACCCCGATCCGCATCTAAGTAAGCTGTTCTCACTTGTAAAGGGCAATACCGTCTCGAGTTCCCTCCTCTTATCCTCAAACCAGAAAGGGAAAAAAAGAAAAGGAAAAAAGCATCTGTCCGCCATACTCGCATTTAAAAAGTACACATTACCGATACTCGAATTGCACTTGATATATCTCAACTGAACCATGCGTCGTTTCATTCATATGCGGCACTCGACCAGCGCCGCATCTCTTGCTGGCAACTTTCAAACCCAAACCCAAAAAGGGGGAAACCTTGATATCTCAAAACAGTTTGATTACGCAAACTCATCATCCGCCTCCTCAATCGTATTCTTGATGCGCACTAGAATCGTTGTCTTCCACTTATCCAACTTCATCACCTGGTCAAACTGGTATAGGCGGTCGGTAAACTGCTCTTGGCTCTTGGCCTCAATGGCCTCACACAGGTCGACGAGAAGCTGGTGCTCGCGCTGTGTAGCAAATGACGGGTCCATATCGCGATACTTTTCGAGAGCGCGCTGCGCGGCAACCAAATCGCCACTAGCGAGGTGGCAGATTCCAGCCTTGAGGAAATAGTCCTTGACGCTGTACTTCATGAGATTGTTGTGGATGGACTGCTCTGCCACCTTTTCGTAGTTCTCGATGGCCTTATAGTAGTCACCGTCGAGAGCGGCTACGTCGGCGACCTTAAGCCAGAGCTTGTTGGCAAGTCTATCAAGGCGTACATTGTTAGTGATACGATTTTCCTTGGCTGAAGGATTTCCTTTATGCGAGTACTCACGCCATCGCATTATCACCCTCATACCACCCAGCGGCCGCCTCGTATGCCTCCAGCGCACTCTTGGAATCGCCCATGTCCACTTCGTACAGCTCGGCGAGGTTCTCCTTGTGGGATGCTGCGCGGCGGAAGTTACCCTTTGCGCAGTAACGATCGATGGCGACATTTAGACAGCGAGCGGCGGCTTGAGGATCGTCCTTTTTGTAAGCCTTGAAAGCATCGACGAGGGAGTTGGCGGCATCGTCGGGCTCCTTAAGCTTCTCGGTCTGGACCTGTGCTGCCTGTTCGAAAGCCTTACCGGCGTCGATAGCTGTTCATAGAGTCAGCAAGCTGTCGTCGAAGAAGTCAAGGTTCGCAGTAATAAGACGGGATTCTGCATGGCGCGAAGTGAACAGGCCGAGAGAATCGTACGTAGTTTCTGCATTTTGAAGGCATTCGCAGCTTGGGTAAAAAGATCGGCGGCTTCCTGGTACTTGTCTTCACGACCTCCAAAGAAGGCGAAGCCGCTGCCTGCGCTTTGCAGCTGCTTCTGGGCCTATGGACATAACAATCAGTAAAACGTTTCTCCAGAAAAAGGCGACAGCGATGGCACCGGTGGCACCAAAGAAACGGTCAACAGCAACTTGGACAACTCAACGGCGGGGGAGGGGTCGTGAACTAGCAAGCCTGACTAACCTTCTGGAGCAGGGCGCGAGGATCCTGAGCCATGGTTGCGATTTCCGTATCGTGGGTATTCGATGTGTATCAGAAGAAAGAAGAGAGCTCAGCCTCGAGAGGGGAGATGGGTACGTGTCAATGCAGTAGTAGGAAGTAGTGAGAAGTATACCAGGCCAAGTCGACTCCCGAGTTGGAGGTTGCAACGAGCTGAGAGCGGGTCAGTGCTATGACGACGGACGCTGCCTCAGCCACACTTCAACTTGCGGCGCTCGACTGACGTGAGCCCTGCTGCCAACAGGTACTTCGTACAATACAATATCAAGCATCAAGGCTGCGACAACACCCACGATCACAACCACTTCCGGCTGCCATCACGAGACTTCGTCAAGTACCTCATTTTTCTCGGCAGATTTACTACATCACATCCCGACGATATTACCACACTCGGCCCACTAGCCACAATGACAGTCTGCACATCCTGTCGTCTAGCCCTTCGCCGCGCTCTCACGACTTCACGCACCTCTCGACACAACCTCACTTCGACCGCCCTACCGAGCAAGCGCGCCCTCTCCACAAAGTCCACCGCCGCTTCTATCCTCGCCAATCCCACCTGGTCCGTCCGCAGCCTCCTCCCATCCTCTTCCACGCCTACGGAACGCATAACATCCGCACAACTACACCACCTCCTCCGCCTCTCCGCCCTCCCGCCACCCGAGACCCCCGCCGCTGAAGCCGCCATGATCGCCACCTTGCAGAGCCAGCTGCAGTTCGTACATGCGGTGCAGCGTGTAGATACGACGGGCGTGGAACCGCTGCGCGCAATCCGCGACGAGACGGATGCTGCGCGTCGGGAAAACGCCGTAGGGCTGGAGGATCTGCGGGACGTGCTTGAGAAGGAGACGCTCGTTGGTCATTATCAGCGGCCGAAGAGGGTGAGGAACAAGGTTCGATCTGAAGCTGAGGAGTGGGATGCGCTGAGCACGGCGTCAAGGACTGCGGGAAGGTACTTTGTTGTCAAGAGTGGGAAGAAGACTGTCGAGGGATCGGACTAGACGTCCCGATGCTTCTAGCCCGATGATACTGTGGATGAAGAGCCGGTTGTATGGATTAGAGGAACGGGGACCACCATGATACCCTTGTACAGCATAGACTGTGGGAACCCTTCAAAATTCAAATTGAAACGCAGCTACGCCGATAATGCTTGCTGTCCGTCTCGTAGCAATGAACTGCCGTCCCCTGGCTATGGAAAAACAAATCTAGAGGTCGTTTCAAAACAGACTCCCTGATCATCCTTGACGCCGTGCCCCTCGAGATCCCCCTTCCCCGCGTCAACCGCTAACCTTTGGTCGGCCCTGGTACGTCTTTGGGCTTCGAGTCCTTCGGTTTCGGTTTCGGAACCTTCTCGTACGCGTTCGGACTCGGCGCCCTCTTGTTTTTGCCCTTACTGCTCTGCCCGTTTCGGCCTCGTCCGTGGTCGTGTCCGTGGTTATGGCCATGGCCACAGTCCCGTCCCTTGCCACCGGCAGGTCTTGCGCCCTCGGGCTCTGAGTCGGAATCTGTATCCGAGTCTGAAGAGGATTCGTCGCTAGACTCATCCACGGCTTTGGGTCGGTGATAGATGCAGCAAACTACAAAACTACGTTAGTCCCTGCCCTGTCTGCAAACGAACTCCAGACAGGCCGCAGTCACCTTTTGAGCTCTTGCGCCCGAGACCTTCGTTGTCTACCACATCCTCGGCCCACTGCACAGCTCGTCCGTTTGAGTTATGGGCGCCTCTCAGCCGTAGTGTCCGCGCAGGAGTTCTGCTCGCAGGGTCTGGATTCCGTAAGGTAGGCTCAGTCTGCGTCTGTGAAGGTGCCGGCGCGGCGCTTTGTTGCTGTTGTCGCTGCGACATGGTAGAATCACGCCTGGGGGGGGAGATGGCGCGCAGATCGGGTCTCTCGTCGTTTCGTTGCTTGGTCGCTGAGGATGTCTGAGAATCGCCTGGACTGAGAAGCAGCTCCCGATTTATGGGCGTCGGGGAGCTTGGAAATGGTTGCGACAGCGCGGGTGATGATGGCGAGAGGTGAAGAAATGTCACCAGCTTTGAATGCGCTTCACTTGTCGGTCTGCTTGGTCATTGAGGGGCAGTAAATCCGGGGTCGCCCCGCGTCATGAAAAAAGGATGCTGATCCCTATCGCACCAGAGATCCTGATGATAGTATAGCACACATCATGTAGGCAAGAGGAATCAATATTTAATGTAGAACGCAATGCTCGAAAATTAAAGATTTTTTGTTTAAAAACGGGCTAGAGTGGATTGATTCCAAAGCTAGGATCAATATGCTAGAAGTCGTGACTATATTTCTACACGCAACTAAATGCCATACGCATTTTATGCTTCGTTCAATCCTACAGATCTCATCATAACGGTACACGCATCTCACCCTTCGATGCATCAATCCGACGAGGCTCTCCGCTCCGCCTTGGCCTTCTTCTTATGGCCCTTCATACTCTTCCTAGGACGACCCCTCCTGTGCTCCGCCAGCACTAGAGGCTTGTTGTTCAGCCAGCCTTGAATAGGTCGTCGCGAATCGATGAATCGGCCCTCTGGGCTAAAGACATCCACCGCCGGCCAGTTTGGCTCGTCCTCGGGCGCATAGGTAGATGTGGACGATGGGGATGATAGATGGGCTTCCGTCTGAGGCTTCACCGGTGCAGGCTTCTTTGGCGCAGATTTGCCTGTACCTCTACGCTGGGCCATCATAGCCTCGAACGGATCCATCTTCTCCAGCTGCCTGAGCCTCTCCTCCTCTTCTTCCCGCTTTCGCTGCTCGGCTGCTCGCCTTTCAGCCTCTTTTCTAGCGGCTTCGTCTTCGAAGGACGAGGGCGGCTTGATATCCTTGCTCCGAACCTGTGCAACAAGCTCTACATAGCCGACACCCTCGATCAGGATGTCAGTCGAGAGAACCTTGAACGGAAGTCGGTCGGCTTGTAAGCCAACCGCATTCTTTCTCGTCAGCGGTCCGGCCCTAGACTTCGTCACGTCGTAATTGAGCTTGAACGTGCCGGCATGTTTCATCTTATCACCAACGCCGGGTTTTACGATACTTGGCACACCAGGGGAATACCGTTTCTGCTCCTGGAAGGCAATTGCCTTATCCGTCTGTGTCAGGTGCTCCTCCAGAGTTGTGAAGTTGTAACTCAGGAACACAGTATCAGGATCGCGTGGGGTAATGCGAATAAGGCCACCTCCGAGGATTAGTGATCTTCCGGGCGTGATCGAGTTTTGTTCTGGCACGATGCGATCCTTCATGATGATGGATTGCCTATCCTCCTCCTTGACGAAGAGCTCGAGGTCACTTCGAGCCAGACCGGGCAAGTCGATAAGCTCGCCTCTGCCAACACCAAAGGGGATTCGAATAGGTGACGCCGTCGTGCCTGGTAACGAGGAAACGAGCGGCATATCGGGGTAGTTTTTGGCGGGTTGAGCAGGCGGCAGCAGATCTCCAGCATCCACATCGTCGGGAAGGGCATCCCGTTCAGATATTGATTCTGCGTGTAGATTGTCTCGTGGATACGTCGTCACCGCCGCAGAAGGCGATGCATCCTTCACGCCTTCCCTCCTGCCCTTGGGATAGACGGCCTCAAAGAGCTGGCTCTTTCCCACATTGACTTTGCCGACCATCCACCCAGCTCCGCCTCGCTTCCAAATATCCTCCTTGATTTCCTTGGTCCACCATGCACGCTTAGCGCTAACGCATCGAATATTGCCCAAACGAATCCGGCTACCCAGGCGTCCGAGCGCATCTCGTAGTACGTCTCGCAGATACGGCATCATGCTATCCACGAGCTCTTCCGTCGGACCTAGCAGATCGCTTCTCGTGATGATAAAGCTGAGTTCCGTTTTACGATCCTTCTGAAACTTGCCGGCGCGAGATCGTCGGTTGCGCGTGCGGAGTGGGATGTCACCAAGGAGGACATTGAGTCGCGGAACTAATGACATGGGGAAATCGGCGGCGTCGATGACGTGGTAGATGTGGTTGTACTTATGAGGCGACTCCTCGATCGTCTCGCGCAGTGACTCGACTGTCGGGTGATACGTGAGAAGCTTGGCTGTGTCGCTGGTAGTGCTGTAATGTTGAAGATCGTGGCATCGATCGCAAACTGGTTGCCTTTCTGGTAGCACTTCTTCTACTCGGAGTCAGCTTCTTACTCGCCCTGATTATTTTAGGTGGGAGCGCATACTTGGGGCGACATCTCCTACCCATCCCTCGCCCGCGACAAACAATGAAGGCTTCATTCCCAGCCATAGCAGTTTTCTCTGGTCCAAAGACTTGAGCACCTGTTCCACAACACCATCTTCCTGGGTTCCTGTATGTTTCTTGGCGAACAAATCAGGGTACATCCATTTCTTCACCCTCTTGCTTCCCAAGTCGAAATGGCCCAGCATTTTCGGATCGGCCGTCTGCGAGAAGGCACCGCATCCGGAGCAGGTCAACGGCAGTCTCCTCGTAGGTCGCGGCTCTTGCAACGCAGGCTGTTCGGGCGAAGCCGGCTCTTCTGACGACAATTCCGGTTGAAATTCGAGAGCATCGTTAGTTGTCGCCGTTTTCGTCGCTCCAGTGTGATTCAGTCGTCGCGCGCAAAGTGGCCATCTTGTCAACGGCGGCGTCCTTGATAGGCGAGCAGTCGCAGGGCATAGAAACAACGGTACACTCCTTGTTGCTGAAGCTTCGCCAATGCCCAGCGCCCTATTGAGCCATCGCGCCGTTAATGCCCGATGCATTGCGTTTCTCGGAAAGTTCCGTGGAGTTTGTTGGTCGTAAACGTAGGATCGTTTAAGAAAATAAAATTAAATAAGTTGACCAGATTCACAAATCTCAACCTCAAGCTCTAGAAAATTCCCAGCGCAAACGAGCACGCGACAGGCTCTCGTCGCATGTGAGGGCCCCACTACCCGGGACAACATTCGGCCCGTCCATGTCACGCCGTTTGGGTGTGGCAGGGGATCGGGGCCGATTTTCTGGGTCTTGCGGCTCGACTTTTCGAATAGAACGGTTCCGCGACGAGAAGACTAGGCTTCTAGAGGATTGTACGGCTTGTATTTTGGAAGCCCCCGATTCTCAAAATGAGGTCTCTTGGTGAACGGTTAAATTTGCTTCGCAAGGTACGTCAAGCCCTGTCAATTGAACCTCGTCGAAACGTTGGATCGTGCTAACTCTCTCTGCAGAAGGTAGATCGCCTCGATTACGCCCCGTCTAAAGCTTCAAACACTCACACCTTACACAGCTAATCAACGTACGATGTGGTCCCGGTGCCGCGATCCTCCCTGAGGAGGTGACCCGAATTCACATGGACTTTGCTCGGGATCTAAAAGGAGGCCACATGGGCGCCAGGTCCGTTACCGATTGTCTCGTCTCATGATGCCTTCAAGAACTACATCTGACCTATACACCACCGAATAGAAAGTTCTGGCGCGAGAACCTTCCCCGACTAAAGTACCACAACCCTTCGATTCCCATGATCGTAAACCGCCATACCCAGAACTCAAGCAAGCCCACGCTGTCCGTCTACCTCCGCAAGCCTGACGGTCCTCCCGCACCCGCGTTCCGCGCCCAGCCCGCCTCCTCCCGCGACAACATGTCCAAGGCCGCGCCCGCCGACCCCGATGAGCGCATCGTCACCATTGACATGACGGAAAAGCACTCGTCTCACATCCTCGACCACTTTCTCGCAGAGACCCGCGCTGAGGTTATTCATCCTTCGGTTGAGGAGATCCGTGAGCTCCAGGAGCTTGAGGCCCTGCGCAAGCAGGCTGAGGTTGACCGTGATCGCTTGCGGCGTCTTCGCGAGGAGAAGAAGCGTGAGGAGGATATGCTCAAGCGTGCCCGTGCTGCGGGCGGCATGGCAGAGGAGGAGGAGGCCTAAGTCGAAACGAAACCCATGAGGCGTTGTTGTATAATAGATGTGTATTACTTGGCGCCACAGAGTTGGCAATATACAAGTCTTGAAGATAAGACCAAGCTTGAAGCAAATATCTCAGTGTCACTCAAGTGCTGCGGATTCAATAGGTGGGATGGGAACCGGTTTTAGGGCCATGGGGTTCAGCTTGGGCGAGAGAGCCTTCCAAAACGAATGCTTGCCTTGCCCTTTGACTTGCAGCTTACAGTCAGTTTTGCAAGCCTCGTCAAATCATCCTTTTACTTAGCTTCACCTTCACAAATTCTACTACATAAATTCGCTGGTAATCGGTCTAATATGCCTCTGATAATTTCCGAAATAAGCCTGATTCGTGAAATCATCATGTGGTAGATTTATTTGAGTCCAAATCCTTCGCTTTCATGTACAGCTGTCCATAACACTTTTTCCAGCTTATCTTTTGACTCGTACCTCGCCAATGACAAGAAGTTGAAACAAGTCCTGGCCGAGGGGAACCTGCCGCTATCGTCACCAAGGCACGATATCTTGATAGGCAGCGCGGTAGCTCCCATGGCAGGAATTCGATCGCTACCAGTGATGAACAGCAGCAGCTTGCGTTGATCTTGGGGGCTGGCTTCTTCGAATGACTCCCAGAACCAGCGAACAACGGGCTCAGTCTCAGCTGGAGCCTTGCTACCCCAGTTGTCATATTCCGCAACTCCCTTCAAAGAAGCGATATCGAGCGCCTCATCAGATCCCCGCACCAGAAGCTCAATCTCCTCGGGTCGAAAGAGTGAAAGTGCGTTGCCGCCACAGACGGTGTAAAATCCCCTCTTGAAGGGCTCAAACTGCCGAGCCACGGAAACATCGAGGACGTACCTAACATAGAGGTCCACATACTCTCGCCGGTTACTATTTGTAACCGGCACACGTTCACCGCCTGAACATAGGGGCACCTCAACAGTGTTGCCATATTTCTCCGTCTGAATTACAAAGTCGAGACTGAAGGTTGACTCAACGTCGCCTTCATAATCCAGCAATTGTCGCAATCCTCTTGCCAGCCTAGGTCGATACTCGGCAAGATCTTCGAGCGTATAGCGCATAGGGGGGCGCGGGTGAGCCGATGCCCCTGTGCCGTGCGTAGGGGCGGACGCGATGAGCTTTCGGAAAGCCAGGGGCGGCAGTGCAACATCGAGGATGGTGGAGTTGTAGATGGCCAATCCCATCACGACACCGACCAGGAAGAACTGGTCAGAAGTCTCAAAGGAATTCGGGTTGAAGTAGCAGTACTGTGAGTCCTCGTCATATAGGAACAATCCTATAAACGTTAGTAACACCCCATGATCTTTAGCACAGCTTGCTTACCGTGATCAGGGTTGAACACCTCCCTGACGAGAAGCAGGAACCACTCTTTGCGCAGGCCTCCACCATCCACACCCTCTTCACCTTTGAAGACGATTCGCAGTCCTTTCTTTATGTCTTCGCTGCCGCTACCAATGACTTCGCTCACAGCCTTGAGACTGTCATCTACCAAACAATCGCGACGCACATCGAGGACCAAATGTCGTTGCACGGCTCGGCGGCTCATGATGCTGTCAAAAAAAGCATCGCGTGCTTTGCTCTCCATCTGACGTCTAGCATCGTATTCTAAGATTCGGCTCTTGGCCCATATGCTCATCAAAAACGGATACTGGCAGAAGGTGAATTTACTTCTCCTCCCTTCCCAGTTTTCGAAATCGGCCACAAGGTCAATGTTATCAATAAGAGAGTTATAGAAGTCACTCGTTGGTAGTAATTGTCCGTGGCTCTGAATCTCTGCTCGCACGGCTGTCAGGTGGTTTTCCTGCGCACCCGCTGCTGCCTCCTCTCCTCGCCGAAGATGGGGGAGGTTGTTTGCTGCAAAGAGCAATGCGAGCACTCGTGACGATGCCCTAATCTGCCAGTCCTCGCCATACGTAGTGTTCTTTGGGTGCTCTTTTGGCTTTTGCGTCGATCGTCTCGGTGCAATCTCATCGTAGAGGTAGGCGCTGGACCGACCCTCTTGCATCTGCGGAATAAGGCCGGCAGTGATGTCCACTTTAACTTCTTGCTTCTTATCGGTTTGGCGAAGCATTCTGTAGGATAGGAATCCAGACACTAGCTCCTTGGTTCGCATAAAGCGCACGGGATGGTACTTGGCAAACCAGGAAATCAACTGATTATGACATTCGGTCGAAGAATTCGAGATGAGTCCGACTATGCGCTTGACGATGCCCGAATGCTGCCCAGATAAAGGTCCAAACTCAGGGGTTGCCGCGGATTGACTTTGTGATCCAGTAGGTCTATGACTGTGGCCCATCCTAGTTTGAAAAATGCCTCGAAATTGGCGGAAATCGCGATGAAGGAGAGGGTTCTCAAGGACGAGGAGGAGAAATCGTAAGTCGGCAGGTTGGCCCATTGGACGGCCCGGCCGTTTCAGTAGCAGCTCTATCGCTTTGAGAAGCACCCTTCTCACATGCTCCTGGGCCTGTAAGAAGTCTCGCTCCACACCTTGCAGCTCTTGTTCAGTAGGCGTTCTGATCTCTGTACCCAAGGATGCTTCCTCGTAGACCGTGAACCAGCTCTCTGCGACGTTGGTAACAGCGGAATACCAGTTATTCAGATCTCCCCAATGAACTGGCAGAGCCCTGAGACTGGAGCACGATTTTGGAGGCCCGTGTTTACCTAGATTCCCTGATGGCCTCCGAGGCAACGACTCCTTATGACCCCCTGTCCACCAAAGTCCATTCTCTGCAACATCGCCCAAGAGCAACAATTTCGGGTCCAATTCCCAGCTGCCAGCTTCTGGCTTTGGTGAATCGTCTTTGGCCTGGGCTTCTCGTGTCTCTGAAGCTTCACGACGTGGGGTGGGCTTTCTCGTTGCAGAATCACCAGCTACCCTTGACGAAGGTCGACGCTGGTGGCCACCGGGTGCTATGAAGGAGGATTGGACGCATTCGAACGAACTAAAACTGGAGATTATGTAATCTTCTAATGGCTTGAATATCCTCTTTGGCTCAGCTTCTGATCCTGTACATCTCAAAGGGGCCCTATCGTGTCCGCTAGGGACGTCATCGTATAATACGCTCTGCATGTCTGGTCTTTCTGTGTAAGACGTGGAGTAAGAACGTGAGGCCGGTGTCGAGTCTGTCCTTGCAGGGCTTGGCCGTAATGTTGGCGATTCCTCGAATGCGTAGTGTGATACCTTGATCGTGGGTGAAACTGTAGTAGCGGTAATGTCCCGACTTGCATCTTGCGTTCGACTGCTTGGAGAATGCTCGTACTGATGTGCTTTCCTGGCGTCCGATGTACTCGCGTTCGCGTCCTTGAATTTTCTAGCCAAATGCGAGTGAATGCATTGTCGGATTAATCGTTTCGTCTGGTCCGTCGATATGTGTTGAACTGCGCCCGTTATCAGTCCGGATCTTTACAACTTCTCTGGAAATGCCTACCTCGCATCGGCGCAGGCTGATGAGCGACATGCGTGCCTTGGCCATTCTCGTGGCGTAACATGAGCCCTCCGGTGCCCTCGCCTCCGTCCATCAGAGGCTCTAAGTCATTGACGGTTGTGCAGATTGTACATTTGAAAACTTTGAGCCCCTTAGGCCATCGTACCATCGACCCGCATGTCATACAGTTACCCGTCGCAAAGTCTTTGCTACCAGCGGGCCCGCCCCGGCTATGAGTCTTGGCTGTCTGTCGCGGCATGGCAGCATTGTTGTCGGCAAAGCCCAGGTTGGGAGGAGAGGGACCGCTGGTTGGATTGTAGGGTTTCTTCTTGCTGCTGAATAGTGACGGGAACGGCTGACTCATAGATCGCGAATGGATGGAGGATTGTGATATCGGAGGTCGTCGCCGTTTGGGGTGGAAGTCGGATTCAGAGGAGCTCGAGCCGTCGTTGTTATCGGGACGATAGTGTGGCGGATTTACTGTCGCAGGTAGGGCTGTCGGCGTCTGCAAAGCGGTACTGTGTACTCGACTGACGAGGTCGTTGGAGGTGTTGGGTTGTGACCCGCGACGAGTTGACCAGGGAGCCATTCCCGCTGATCACTGGCGGTTGTCCGATGCTGAGGTCACGGGACGCTCCTGACGATGCTAGGGAGAGAGCTACGGCAGTGTTGTTCGACACTACAACAGCCTCGCAGCCCAGATCGAGTGTACTACTGAGTCAAATTTACGCTCAGTCGTAAAACAAAATGCATTCGAGACAGCGATAGGATGAGCTGTGACGGTTCAGAGCGGCTACAGCTGACTTCAAAGTTGTTGATAATAATTACGCAAGCGAGCGTCAATGTTCTTGATCTCGTATTGCGACGGGGGGGGACACCTGAACCTGACAATCCACCTGGACGCCTACCACTCCACAGACTGCATCCGGTCCGGCTCATAGTTAGGGGCTGGCAAGGCTCGGCAGTCGATCTGAATTTATGCAATAAAAGTCTCGCTCAACAACGATTGGCGAGGAATGGGTATGCTTTTGATCAAGGTTTCAAGCCGGTCTCGACACCTCGTGTCCAAGCTCTTAACAGAACATCCCTATACATATGACGTATTGGCTCCTACAGTAATGCCAACCTCGATGCCTCGTGTCTCCTGTTGATGGGCGTCGATACACGAGCAATTGTTGATGTGTTTTGATGTAGAATGCCAGTCTCACCTTGGACATCATCCTTGGGTCTCCTCTGTGTACCTCGGGGCTTATTTGACTCATGAAGAGAAGCGGGCACTTTACTCAGTGTAGTAGAAACTCAGTGTAGTAGAAACTCAGTGTAGTATATGTAGGGGAGAGCTTAAGGGTTGCTTTTCTTGCTTTTCATTTCCCCCCCTTTTTTTTCCCCGGGGAGAAGTGCTCATCTCGACGTGTGATAGGAAAGGAGCATCACTCACACACGTCTGGATGAGATGAGGAATGTCGAGCTGGAATGGGTCAAGCTGCTATCTGAAAACAGACAGTTACTTCACTTAACCTTGCGCATACTATTAAAGTTTCGAACATCGGTGCACATCACTGTTGCTTGCGACGTTAACGATTGACACAACAAGGGTAATTTACGGATACTTGACAAAGACAGACCGAGATGCATTCGTTTGAATATGATGATGCTGGGTTGACACTGGCCATTTCCCACTTTCGGAAGTACAGTAATGAACCACTCTCGAACGGTACCTGACTAGCCCCACAAATCCCGAGGATGGCGGCGGCTTCTTACATACTGTAGATAGCTCCTCCCAGTCTTCAATATGGGGCTGCGGTGCAAAGTCCTTGACTTACCCTGTACTTTTGTGACTGGCTCATTGGGAGACCATGAAGGTGCTCATGGGCGTCCTTGACGGTAATAGGATGCGTTTATGTGACTTTGTAGAGTCTTTGTTCATTTATGGTAATGGTTTAAATAATAAAAACCAAAGGCACGTCGCTGTCTTTCGCGAAAGTAGATGTCCACCATTTAGATCAACGCAAAAAGGTTATGGCAAAGTTGCAATGATATTGAATCATCGTAACAAACCCGGCGAAATATGACAAATCTGCGTACCATATACTATTTCGTTTTTTCAACTTGGCTACCAATCCTTTGATGGTACGATAGCTCATGCTATATGCAGGATTTCCAAGTACTTTTGATTTACCATTGTCAGCGATCGGTAACCTGGACTTGACTAATTCAACTTCGGAATAGTTCCACGATCCTCGGATCCACATCAAAACCAACGTCAAAGTGCCTGATCGTTTCCTCACACCACGATCCACTTCCACCACCAACACCTACAAGCCTCGCCCTCGCTGTCAATGCCGCGCCCTCAAAAATTGCACCGTGCAGCGTGTAATCGCACCGGCCACGACGTAGTTTCAAATCGCCTTCTAGTGTCGCGAAGGTTTCTCTCAGGTTGTTGCGAAGCTCGAAGACGCAGGCGCCAAAGTCTACTTCCACCGGGCTAGAATTCGTGATGCGAAATGTAGCTGCGACGTTAACTTTGTCGACGCGTTTCAGCTGGACTAGACGCGCATGCGGGCCTTCCATGGCCTGGATGGGGAGACTTAGAGAGTATCGACACGGCGTAGCGATGCCAAGTGATCGAATAGTGCAGTTGCCGTTCTCCAACTGAAAATTAGTCTCGTTGTCGATCATGAGACTTCGCATCAGGGCTTGAAAAGTTGCCATGTCGGTGATGACAATCCTCTGTCGGCTCGTGAGCACTGTGGCTCCCCAAAAGTTCATGCTCGTTTCGGGTATCGTCATGGTACCAAAAGAGAAGTCGTTAAAGGTCATGTCCAACTGCATAGGACTGATTGCATAGCTGATAGGACCACCACCACCACCACTAAGTCCATACTCGATGACAAGACAGAAGGAACTGACAGGATATCAGCGCTCTAGTTTTCGAAAAACCAGGGTAATCTCACTCTTCAGTTGGCGACGAGATATCAACCCGCAATACTTGGGCGTTGGGGCTTAGTTCGTGATTCCCGCGGGTGAACAAGTATTGCAGAACGCTGCTGATGATGCTTGGCCGAGCTGGCTGGGGCGCCATCTCTTCTTGAGCGAGGCGGCCATGCTGCAGCATTGGTCGAGCGTAGTCCTTGAATAGCTTCGAGTTGGCGATACTCATCTTGACTCTGCCCGCATACCTCGAACAGCACTGCGAAGTGGTTCAATGACACGAGAAGGAGGGTTCACAGAAGAGCGATCAAGGCTTATGTGATATACGGAGGCCGCTTGTGATAGAGTCAGTGATGTGCTTGACTGGAAGAAGACCATACGTGTCCTTGCAGTTACTCATCTCCAGTCACTCCTCTAGCATCACTAGTATTCTTCATACGCCCGCATCGACCTCGAGTCAACAACTCACCCTGCCGTCAGCTGATGACACCTGGCAACCAACGAACAACCTCCGACAAAGGCTCAAAGCTGGGCCGCCAAACCCCTCACCTCAGCCATGCTTCCAAGGTCATTGGCAACCACGTCTTTTCCCAGCGTTTGGACTTATCATCGTTCCTAACGAAACACTTGTTGTATTCACTGTGCGTCGCATCCAGTATGCATCTACGTACCCATTATCAACGCAACGCAATACAAAAATGCTTATCCAAGGCGTAACATCGTTATCATAGCTACAAAGCCGAATCCGCTTTTTATCAACCCAAGTATCTTCAAATTCCCGCTTAATCGAAAACAATGGCAGCCTTGATGGCGCTCTTGTCCTTGACAGCCTGAAGGGCCTCACCGAACTGCTCGAGCTTGAACGTCTTGTTGACGATACCCTCAGTCTTGACCTTGCCAGAGTCGAGGTAGTCAATAGTGGCAGCTGAACATTTGTTAGCCCGTATACGTCCGATGAATTTCCGATTGTACTTACGGAACATGTAGGTCTCGGAGAAAGAACCAAGAATGGTAATCTCATCTCCAAAGATCTTGGCCGGAGGCCAGGCAACCCGGGCAGAGCTGGAGTAGACACTGGGCAGTTTGTTAGACACGTGTCTGACCAGACTGGACGTAAGGAGGAACTCACCCATAGACGACGAGCTTACCACCACGACGGACGTAGTTGATGGCGTCCTCGAGAATCTTAACGGATCCGGTCGCCTCAACAACGATATCGAAGCCATAGGGGTTGTCCTTCTTGAGCTGCTCGAACTGCGCCTCGGGGTTGGAGCGAGAAAGCTCGACGTAGTTGTCGGCAGCATCGAGCTTCTTGGCCAAATCCATCTTCAGACCACCAGGGGCAGCAATGGTGACTTGGCAGCCACCGTTCTGTCGCAGGAGCTGAGCGAGAACCAGACCCGTGGGACCAGCACCGAACATGAGGACGTGTGAGCCCAGCTTGGGGTTAATTCGCTCGAGACCGTGGCAGGCACACGAGGCGGGCTCGAAGAGAGTGGCATCGACCCAAGATAAGTTCTCGAACTTGAAGACCTTACCGGCAGGGTAAGCGCAATACTCAGCAAAGCCACCATTCATGGTGACACCGTGGGCCTCGAACTATATCGTGTTAGCATCAGAGTCGCGGCTTCCGTGGAAAGAAAGAGGGAGACAACTTACCTTCTCGCACAACAAGAGCTGTCCACGTCGGCAGTAGAAGCACTCATTGCAGAGCTCACTGTTGTCGGCAGCCACCTTGTCACCAATCTTGAAGTCCTTGACATCCTACCGCGCAGAGTTAGTAACCTGTGCTGCTCAAGGAGGATCATCAAGTTATACCTTGCCAACAGCAGCAACAACGCCCACGGTCTCGTGTCCGGGAATCAAAGGGAACTTGGCAATAAACTCGCCCTCGTGAATGTGCTAGCCATCATGTTAGAAATCGTGCCGATCGTCATTATCTGGAGCCAAGTGTAGTCACCAAATCTGGAGTCAACAGGTCAGTTATTGATCAATTGCTAGACTTGTTCGGTGACCTACCAGTTCCGCATACACCACAGGCCTTGACCTTGATCAGGACGTCGTTGTCCCGAACGGTGGGTAGGGGCACAGTGACAATGGAAAAATCCTCCGGCTTCTCATATCTAGAAACATGGAATATAGCACGTCAGTATTGAGGATGAGCCAAGGCGAGATGCTACGGGACTGGTGTTATGTTGTCATGCTAACTCCACCGGCGGGGCAACCTTGATGGGTTATGCCGTATATATATAAAGAGTGAGAGCGGACGACGTAGTTGCAAAACTTTCTTACCGGAGAGCCTTCATCTGCTTGGGGAGACCGGAGTGCTGAATGGAGCCCATTTTGACTGGTCGTTCTGCTCAATGAATTGGAATAAGGTATGAGCCAGGGAGAATGAAAGATAAGAGGTATGTATATCAGAAGCTTCTTGATGCCGTTTCGTAAAGGCTAATGCTTATAAAGTTTGAGAAGGGTGAAGGAGATTGAGAGATGATAACAGCGAGAGGAGGAAAAAGTGTTGAAGGGACGGGCTATTTCAACATCTGGAACAGACTCGAACGGACAGACGGGAGGCACCCACACCTTGCGGCCCCGACAACCAGGATGCATGCCCTTACCCTCTATGCAAGTCCATACCTACCAAGGCTGAACCATAGATGAGAGGGTATTCCCGGCGGCCCCAACAGACGAGAGACATCGATCGATCGAGATATGACGAAGAACAGAGTACTAGAGAGGGGTCCCGCTCTACAACCTCCGGATACCCCCCACCTGATGCCGACCAGGCCAAGCTGGCGCACCGGGAATGCTACAGACCGCAGCCATCGGAAACGGGCCTTCGTGTGATCTCGGTGAACCTTAGTGGAGCACCGCAACCTGTAAGTGTGAATATCACCTTACGAGGAGCTCGGGGACGCTGTGAGCCCGGATCCATCCCACGTCCCAACTCCCGACGACCTGGCCCAAGCATACGTTGACATAAGGTCTATAGACTACTCTAGACTAGGCCCTACCTCAAAAGCCATGAGGAGAGCAAGGAGGGGTAACAGCCTTTCAGGAACCAATCTCTCATGCACACCTCCCTCAACAATGTTGTTGTCTCGATGCAGGGCGACGCTATGTTGCAGTGCCTTACATCAGACAGAGCTACACCCAGCACGCACCGACGACGAAGGTTCTGGCTTGGTCTAGATTGTGGGGAACTCCCGGGCCCGCTGGGGAGCTTTGGAAGTTGGACCTCATCGAGGAGAAAATCGCCGGCGAAGTTTACCAAGGACGAAAAGCACAACCTCCACCTCGCGCGTGGAGGCGCTGGCGAGATCCGCCGACAGTTAGCAAGGCAAGTGCCGTCGAGACTGGGGGGCTAATTACTGGTGATGCTGTTCCATCACCTTCGACGTGTGTGTGAGTGGGCCGGTCATCTTTGAGTTGCTACAGTACTATCCTACGAAACAAGTCTGCAAGTGTCTGCACTGACCGCGAATAAGCGCGCTCCAAGCTGCCGCGGATGGCGTTCCGTAGCAGGGGTCAGCTGTCTCTACCAAGTCGCCCAGATCCGAGCAGTCGCATGGTCAGAATACGGTGAAGGTGAGACGAGAAGTGGCTTGAACCAGGTGACCACGCTGGAAAAAGCACAGAGTTGAGGAACTTCGACGTGACGGATTTTTGGCAGTTCCATGTGTTGCGGCTTCAACGCAGACGGTGTTGGTTCTAAGTGAGACGTGACGCATGCTAACTTATTAGTGAGAGCCAGCTGCAATCCACTCGTTAGAGTAGACAAAACCTTGCGTAGCGCTATGTCGGTTACCCATAATAAGGCCGCATGCGCTACGATCGTAGCTCCTTCGCCTTGGCAGATGCTTTGCTTCGCAACCAGAGGTCCCATCAGGGAAACGGAATGTTCGTGAACGTGATTATCTGACGTAAGAGTTGAGCTCACTTTCATCCAAGGCAAGACGAATCTCATGGAGTGAGACCGGATCGGCACAGAAATCAGCCAGTCAAGACGTAAAACTTACATACTACCTATGGGAACACTATACTGCTAGTATAGTAGCACCAGAGAGTACAGGGTTGAAGAAGAAGGCATATAAACTAGGAGCCACCTACCTACCACTTACTGACTCAATTCGTAACGCGTGCTGACAATGCGATGGCATCAGAGGTATGCTTCCGAACAACGGGTGGAGAACTTCACAAAGAGCCGTATCGAGCAATAATATGTGGACTTCAGCGCACAAGCCAGTACGGAGAAGCTCGAAAAATCACGAAGTGACCATGGTAGGAACAGCGGTAGTTGCGTTTGCAGCACAATGAGCTTGTGAGCTTGCGAGTTTGAAGGTGTATGCCGTTCACTGAGAGATTGTCATCACGCATTTCTCGGGACCAAATATCTCGTAGACGGCAAATATTGACCCTGATGCACATAATTTCCGAGGATCTAACCCACAAACTCCCACGGTGTCTCCCACGCAACCAGTCACACGAGTGAAACCCATGGTGAAATTGCCCTCCGATTTTAGAATACATGCCGATAACCATTCGCCATGCATTTCAAAAGTTCATCATCCTGAAGGAATAGGAGTCGTTTAAGAGGGAGGGGCAGCACGGCCACGGCCAGCACCACCACGGCTATCGAGACATGTTAGCAATTTGTCGCACTCCTCTCACAAACGCGTGAGGCCGAAATCGGGAGGTCCTTACAACTGAGGAGCAAACTCGCCGGGAGCACCACCCTCCTTGCCCTCGCCAGCATCCCGTCTTCGGTATCCACCCTCGCGGTCACCACGGTCACCACCACGGCCACGGCCAAAGGGCCTTCGCTCGCGCTCGCCCTCGCCGAGCATGCCACGGGGAGGAGCGTGGGATCGTTGTTGCTTGATGTGGGTGGCAGGAACGATCTCAGCAGGGAGGTGGAGCCATTCGCGGAGGTAGTCGAGGCCCTCGGGGGTCAGGGTGTAGTAGTAGTATTGCCACGAGAACTGGGTCTTGACATAGCCGCGGGAGTTGAGCGACTGAAGAGCCTTGATAACGAACAGGTTCTTGGTGTCGATATCGGGGTGCTTGGGAAGGTTGAAGTCCTTCGCAGCGACGAGGACACCCTCTCGGAAGAGGTACTGCGGTACGGGCAAAAATGTCAGCCATTCGTTCTCTCCGCGATTGAGTCTTCGCTGACTCTGCGGTGGTGTATTACCTCGTGGATCTTCTTGCGGTCGGCCTTGGGAATCAACATCGTGGCGGTTGTGCTGCTCGTCGAGGGTCGATGTTGGAAGGTGGCAGTTTTCGGAGGGCAAAGGCAAGATCTCAAAATGGATAACTTTTGTGGGCGGAAACCCTACAACAAATTCGGGCGTAGCGAAGTGGGGAGGCGTGATTGTGTGTGCTGTGGCGCTTGTCACGTGGAGATAAGGTGAGTTCGGGCTCGGAATATGTGGCTGGTGTCGCGCTACCCCATTGTTTCATGTCGCAAGATGTAACTTCCTACCATAACGTCGGATCAACTATCTAATCACACCGTCGTTCATCCAACATTTGTTATCTTTTTTTTGAGACTGGCGAGTTACGAGATAATGGCTCCAAGGAACTTAAATGTGCTGATTACCAGCTTTGCTGGTCTCGGCCTGCCGCCTACGCTTGTACTCCAAAGCTGTTCAACGACGACCGTCTCAGACCTCCGAGAACAAATTGAGGAGCGTCTGCCGACAACGGAATCCCGACTGATTCTCACGACATTATCCAACAAGCAACTTCCTAGATCATCCTCAACTCCGATATCCGACTATCTCTCGACCAGCGACGATGACTTCCTGTCTTTGCGCCTTGCAGTACCCCTCTGCGGTGGCAAGGGTGGTTTCGGCTCTCAACTTCGAGCCGCCGGTGGTCGCATGTCATCACGGAAGAAGAAAAGTCAAGAAGATCATGGCTCGAGCCGAAACCTTGATGGCCGTCGGCTACGGACAGTTAACGAGGCCAAGGCTCTAGCGGAGTACCTGGCTATCAAACCGGAGATGGACAAGAAGGAGAAGGAGAAGCGCCGCGAACGCTGGGAGCAAATTGTTCAGATTTCTGAACAGAAAGAAGCAGAAATCAAATCCGGAAGCAAGAGTCGTATTGATGGCAAATGGGTGGAGGACAAGGAAGAGAGCAGTGAGCGAACGCGCGATGCAGTTTTGGCCGCCATGAAGGCCGGTAATTACAAGGACAATCTTTTGGGCACATCACATGAATCAAATTCAACACAGCTGAGTGCCTTACAGTCTGGTTCCGAGGAGGAGGAAAAGGGAACTTCATCCCAGGAGTCGACGCCGCCACCCTCAGCAGAGGATAAGGAGGGCAAGGGTAAGGGCAAGGGCAAGGCGACAACATTCTTTGGGTTTGATGAGGATGATGAGTTTATGAGCTCAGACGAGGAGGATAACGACAAGTCATGATACTATCAGTGATGTTCATTTCGACAGATAAAAAGGCGGTTTGTTCAAACGAGCCAATGGCAACCGCCTCATATCAAATCATGGCGCAAGGGTCCTGCATCTTGATTTGAAGGTTGATTAATAGTGCTTTTTTTGCGAGCGTTGTCGGACTTTAATCCTGAGATACCAATCAACAAGCAAGAATGAAAGCATTTGTATCACGTCTTTCGTTTCGTGATCACTTAGGGGGTTTGTCACTATTAGAATTCAACTTGTTCGCTGGTTCAGGATAGTACAATTGCAGCGTATCTGCTCCGATCTATCAACATCTTCTCTATACCGTGATCAAACACCCAGCTTAAACGTCGAGCTTGGCGGGGAAAGTGCCAGCCTCTATTTTTGAATCGTCAGCGCTGTTCAATGCGCAATTGAAATGTTTAAACTTACCGCGCTGCTCGTCCCAGCGCTGGTACCACGCCGAGGGGCACAGTGATCGGTAGGACAGCCAGAACTACACCGTCGTTAGTAACCGATAATTGTGCATCTCCAATTCCTCTGTATTGAGTCGTACCTGACGGCAGGGGGCGAAGTCCTCGCCCTTGGCGTTGATGCACTTGTGATAGTCGACGTAGTTCTGCCAGCAGTGCTTGGTCTGGTTCTGGTTAGGGAACCGAGCGTCGGTGCCTGCATGTATCGTGTCAGATTATTTATGCTGTCTTGATGGCAATTGACCGTCGTTCATGCGCGCGGGTTGTAGTCGGTTTCGGCCGTCGAGGATCAGGCTTACCAGCTGCGCGGAATTGTTAGCCTCGGGAGTCAGATCAGGTCATTTTTTCCCGACCCTCAGCGGGATTATCGGCCATACCAGTGACAAACTTGAAGGGCTTGGTGACAAGCTCCTGGCCTTCTTCGTCGGACATCTTGAGTTGATCGGAGGGGTAATTGGTCACAGGGACGGGTCGATTGAGTTGTCGATGTCGACGTATGGAGCTTCGGTGGGTTGATTGCAGAGTGATGCGTCGACGTTGTCGGCTCGAATCAGGTGGTTCGATTTCCGAGAGCTCGATTATATGTGCCTGAGGCTGCAAAGTACTAATGGCGTCAGGCACCCAATTCCAATTGCTAGGTGGGTCTTGTTTGCAATTGAACATCAGGTGTTCGGCCAACTCCAAACGCACCCTCCAAGGTCACCATTTCAATTGAACCATCGCCTCCGGCCCTCTTTAGACCAATCCCCACTCACAAAATGCGTCCCACCGCTGCCCTCCGAATGTTCAGGCAGACGCCTCGCATGCTGCGTGCCCCTCCCGTAAGTCCGGGATGATGGTATTGAATCTCTGGGGAATGATGCTGACAGACTTCGCAGACCGAGGACCAGGCCGGTACGTGAACGAAGCTCCCGTCGGCGCGACTCGAACGATTTGATGTTGGAACGAGATGATGAGCACTCAATTGGGCGGTAGCTAACCGGTTTGGAAAGGCCATACCATCACCCAGCGTCTTCGCAAGCTCAAGTCGATTCCCCCGGAGTTGTGGCCCCTCGGTAAATACAGATGAGCTCCATTGAGTCTTTTTTCTCTTCTGACATCATTACCAGCTGTCGTAGTTGGCGGCGCACTCTGTGCCGCTGGCTACTCTATCAGCCGCAAGTTCGTCGTCGACAAGAACCTTCGCCTGGCGCGACAGGGTGCCGCCGCGCGAGCCGGAGCCGAGCACAACGAGAAGTCTGAGCACTAAATCGGCGCGAGAAGGCTTTGGAAGACTGTTGGGAGTTATTTAGTGCTACGGGAGGACAATCGTGTATATGGCAAGATTGGAAGCAGACAACTGAGCTGGTTGTAGATTCTGATTAACTCTGATGGTTGATTTATGGCTCGTTTGCCGGTTCCAAGTGCTGTGATCCGATGCCCTAGAACGCCTTCGCTATGTGAACATGACAATCAAAGAACATGCCTCAACTACTCCTCATTCACTCGGGCTTTGGTCCAGCCATATCCAGTCCCTCTAGTCCTTGCATCGGGTCAGGACCGGCATCTTGGATAGGATTTCCGCTATTGTCGAGACCCCCAGCTGCATCGTCACCGGCATGCTCAGCCAGCCAATCTTCCTAAGAATTATGTGAGCCTAACCTAGCTTGATTTGAAAACTTGAGAAACTTACTTTTTCCCAAATGGCCGTCTTGCTACCCAGGCCTTCCTCGGCGCTTTTGGGAGCTTTCGCTTGTGAGACCTTTAACACCCTTCCAAAGAATTCTGATTGATCCATGTTGTCTATGGCCTCCTTGGCGTCCGCTGCATCCTCATACTCAACGTATGCGAATCCTCGATGTGGCTCTGTCGAATTTGGCGCATCGGGTCTGGGTACCTTGACCTCGACGATTTCGCCGAATGGGATGAAGGCGTCGAGGACATGGCTTTGTGTGGCCATTTGGGACAACCCTCCGACATAGACTGTCGCTTTCCAGCGCGTGGCATCAGTCATTTTGATATTTGCCAATATAATTTTGAGAAGAGCTGAGTAAAATGTTAAGAATAGATCGTTGTAGATGAAACTTAATCATGAGCTCTGTGTCACTCTTGGTTCTTGCAGCACGGTCAGTTCCGTGGGCGTTCACGTGATCCGGAGCTATCATTTGCATTCACGCTTGTCATCTCGCTGGTTGCACCATAATCTGAAAGTGGATTTGTCTACGAATTGGAACTCTTCATATTATTAGATTTATTAATAAACACAGGTCGAATTGTGTGATGAGATGAAGACTTTGTGGTACCAGGCAAGGGCTATGATAAAGTAAGCTCTCCAAGATGTGAGGTACTAGTCTGGTACAAGAAGCAAGCTCAGCTATCTATCAGCTTCTGGTTGTGAACAAATTGCATGTATGCTACAGAGTAGTACATGGAAGCGAAAGACGTTCGGAAAGTGTGCCCAAACTATCTGGACTACATAATACGTCAGGTAACTCAAAGCAGTTTCTTCCCTTGAGACTTTCTTGCTATCCACAACTGAGAATATAAAAACGAATTCTAACTAGGCTTGAGGATGAATTCGGAATATCGCTGAAAGCATGGGAGGTCGTTCCTCATCATATTCAGTCTGGAAGGCTGGAAGAGATCTATCAACAACCAAGCTTGGGAAGTCCATGATAGAATCCGCATCACGTGAAATCTGCCCCACCTTGTGCTGGCAACTCAGGGGCACGGACGTATGGCGGACTGGGAGCTCCTGGGCGTTGAAGACAGCCTGCAATCTGGCATCATACCTGTCTAATTCCAACAACGCATATCTCTCGCCCTGCCTTGCACGACGTGAAGCCAATTCGCAGGCAGAGGCAAGAAGCTTCGCATATTATACTGGCAGAGCCACAAGCCAGTGCTGTGAAAAACTCGACCTTTCAGAGCAGACCGCTACTATTGTAACGTCATCTCTACTTGGCGCTCCAGTCCACCCAGACCCCCCGCCATCACCATCATGGTGCGCCTTCGCGAAATTCCACGAACGGCCGCTTTCGCCTGGGCGCCAGGTTCCGGCAAGCCATTGCTGGCAACTGGTACTCGCGCTGGCGCCGTCGATGTCGATTTCTCAGATGAGAGCAAGCTGGAACTGTTCGATCTAGCGCTCGATGACAAGGACCAGGGCCTTGAGCTTCAGCCTCTTGCTAGCATCAGCAGTGAGTCGAGGTAAAGCAAATAAAACCCAGCCTAGGCTTTGCCGCTTGTATTACTTAACTAACTGAAATTGAAGGTTTTACGACGTTGCCTGGGGACCTGCCGACAACGACCACCCTCAGGGTATTATTGCTGGCGCACTCGAGAACGGCTCGCTGGATCTCTGGGATGCTGCCAAGCTCATTGCTGGCGATTCAGATGCCCTGATTTCGCAAACCACCAAGCATACTGGTCCGATCAAAACCTTGCAATTCAACCCTCTTAAGCCCCAGATCCTCGCTACAGCTGGCGCCAAGGGTGAGCTCTTCATCTACGATGTTAACGATATTTCGAACCCCTTTCGGCTAGGAAACGCAGCTGCCCGATCCGACGACATCGAATGTCTTGCATGGAACCAGAAGGTGTCTCACATTCTTGCTACTGGTGGCTCTGGCGGTTTCGTTACTGTCTGGGACTTGAAGACGAAGAAGGCCTCGTTGACCCTGAATAACCAACGCAAGGCAGTCAGTGCCATTGCTTGGGATCCAAACAACTCGACCAAACTTTTGACGGCCACACCGGACGACAACAGCCCCGTGATTCTACTATGGAATCTACGCAATTCCAATGCGCCCGAGAGAACCCTTCAGGGCCACGAGCAGGGTGTCCTGTCACTGTCATGGTGCCATCAAGACAGCGATCTTCTGCTCTCTTCAGGCAAAGATAACCGAACCATAGTCTGGAACCCCACTACAGGTGAACGTTATGGTGAATTACCCGAGGTCACAAACTGGACGTTTCTTACACGATTCAACCCTCATAACCCTAACCTGTCCGCAACTGCTAGCTTTGACGGCAAAATTACCATCCAGACCTTACAGAACACCAATCCTGATGTAACCAAGGCTGCCACAGAGAAGAACTTAGATGATGAAGATTTCTTCCGCGCTGCCCAAGATCAGCCCCAAGATGCATCTTGGTCTCTCCCGAAAGCTCCTAAGTGGTTCGAGAGACCCATTGGTGCCTCGTTTGGTTTTGGTGGCAAAATTATTGTATTCAAGGCGTCCCCTGCTCAAGCTGGGCAAAACAGGAGCTCTAAGATCTTAATCACGAACTTTTCGGTTGATTCTGATGTCTCGTCGGCGATCGAGAAATTTCAAGAAGAAATGGCTACTGGCAATGTATCAGCTATCTGTGCTGAGCGCATCGAACAGGCAACGACAGAGGAGGAAAAGGCTGACTGGAAGGTGTTGGAGACACTAGTTGATGAGAACCCTCGAGCCAAGATCGTTGAATATCTCGGCTTTAAGGAAGAAGAGCTTTCCAATGGTACCACTGAGGAGGCTGCCGAAGGAGGACCAGAGGTGGAGACAGATACTACAGCTGATGCCAGCGACGCCCAGGAGAAAAAGAGCAAGCGTCTTTCCAACTTCTTTGATGGAGGCGACGCCGAAGGCGACGATGACGACTTCCTTGCTGACCTCTCAGCAACCAAGGACGTAAAGACCGACAACCCCTTTCACCTGTTTTCTGACGGTGACACCTCTGTCGAGAAGGACGTTACTTTTGCCCTCATGCTGGGTAACTTTGCCAAGGCCACTGATATCTGCCTCAAGGAGGAACGCTTTGCTGATGCTTTCTTGATTGCCAACTGTGGCGGCCAGCAACTCGTGGACAAGGTTCAGTCAACTTATCTGGCTCACAAGAAGGGTGTACCTAGCTATATGCGCCTTCTGGGTTCTGTTATTGCAAAGAACCTGTGGGATGTTGTCTATAATGCCGACCTCGAGAACTGGAAGGAAACAATGGCCATACTTTGCACCTTCTCCGACCCGAACGAATTTCCAGATCTTTGCGAGGCTCTTGGCGACAGGATCAATGAGCAGGGTCAACGTAAGGATGCCTCATTCTGCTACTTGGTTGGCTCAAAACTAGAGAAGGTTGTGTCTATTTGGATTGCTGAGCTTGAAGAGGCTGAGCAGGCTGGCATGAACCAGCCCTCAGAAGATTCCACCTTCTCTGTCCACGCCCGAACGTTGCAGTATTTTATTGAGAAGGTCACCATCTTCCGCCATGTTACCAAGTTCCAGGATAAGGAACAGGGTCAAAGCGCTGACTGGAAGCTGGAGACTCTTTACAACAAGTACACGGAGTATGCTGACATCCTGGCTGGTCACGGACAGCTCGAGACTGCCCAAAAATATCTCGATCTCCTGCCGGCCACTTATCCCGCTGCCGAGATTGCTAGGAACCGGGTGAAATTGGCGACAAAGAAGGTTGTGCCTCAAAGCAACGCCCGTGTACCAGCACCTGCAACGCGAACCTCGTCTAGGATCCCGCCTACTGTGGGATTCCAGCCATCTCAGGCCCCTCAACCTGTCGCAGCTGCCCCTCCAAACCCCTACAGCAACTTCGGTCCAAGCCCCGTCCAACCTACGATATCTGCATCTCCTGCTCAGCAGTTCATGCCGCAGGCCAACCCCTATCAGCCTGCTGGTGCTTATGCGCCACAGGTGGGATACCAGCCGCCTGGTACTGGATACGTGAACCCCGTAGGGCCACCACCCATGAGCGGTCCTCCCCGGAACACAACTCCTTCGATGCCGCCCCCATCCAAGAACAAGAATATGGACAACTGGAACGACGTTCCCCTTGTTGCCAGGGCGCCTCCCAGAAAGTCTACGCCCAGCGTGGCTCCTATTACTTCGCCTTTCCCTGGCCAGCAGGGCACGGCTGTACCTCCACCCCCAGGTGCTTCGCCCTTTGCGCAGCGAACGGGAGCCACACCCCCTCCCCCTCCCCCGAAGGGTTCGGCACCGCCTCGTGTTCAATCCCCCCTTGCCGGACCTCCCCAGACCTTCCAGGCACCGCCACGCCCATCGTCGAGTGTAGCTAACAGTTACGCGCCTTCGCTGCCGGCTGCCATAACCACGGCAGCGATGCCGCAGGTCGTCCCGCGAATGGCATCGCCATACAATGCCCCGCCAGCTGGACCTCCCGCTTCCAATAGATACGCACCTACTCCTTCACAGCAGCAGTTCAGTCAACCTCCTGGGTCGGCGCCGCCGCCTGGGCTCAATAATCGACCTCCACCTGCTGGCAGTTTCGGAGTCCCCCCTCAGCAGGGCACGCCGCAAAACCAGTACGCGCCTTCGCCTTATGCCGCCCCTCTCCAGCGTACCGCGCCGCCCACCGGGCCACCCCCGAGCGGACCTCCTCCATCAGGCCCCCCTCGTTCGGGACCTCCTCCCACTGCCACTACACCCCGGCCTACCCCGCCACCGCAGCAAGCTAGTTCACCAGCCAAACCCCGACACCCTCCTGGTGATCGATCCCACATTCCTGCCAATGCTCAGGGCTTGGTAGATGTCCTGAGCCAGGATATGCAGAGAGTTGCTTCCAAGGCGCCCTCAACCTTTGCGCCGCAGGTCAAGGACACGCAGAAGCGACTGAACCTCCTGTTCGACCATCTCAACAACGAGGAGCTTGTCCAGCCTGGTACGATTGAACGACTTTCAGAATTAGCCAATGCTCTTCAGTCGAAGAACTATGATGTCGCCCAAAAGCTTCAGGTTGAAATTCAGCGGGATAAGACGGAAGAATGTGGCAACTGGATGGTAAGAAGTTCCCTTGGTCAACTATTGACTATTTAGCTAACAGTCATTTTAGGTCGGCGTCAAGCGACTGATCAGTATGAGCAAGGCTACGCCTTAGGATGATGAATACTACATGTATTGATGCAACTTGTTGACTTGTTGTGCAAGTGTTTTTGTATGCAACTGATGCGCAGCGTTAGGCGGGCGAACGACTGTGGTATGAGGTTCTTCAAATGAGCCAGAGCCGAGATTATACTAGACTAAAAAGTACATGATGCAAGTGATTTCCTTGTATTTGTGTGAACATTATTCAAGTCGTTGGTTATGTGGATTGTTGTGCCACTCACTCACGTTGTACCTGATATCGCAGCCACAGTATTCTGCATAACTCGGCGCTTGGTTCTGAAGTTGTTGAACGATGAACTCACATATTAATTATTAATTAAGTCAAGAAGCCAACGTTTAACTCTTGTCTTACAATGTTCAGATTTGAATAAGCTTCAAGCATGGGTACTTTTTACATAGATCGGTATCAAAGCGACGCAATATTACTAGACTAGCAGTAACTTAAACAGATTCGATAAGAGGCAAGACGTAGGAATCAGGTTAGATTGATGCTATTTATTCTACAGTATCCTAGATTGACAGGATATTTACTAAATTAGAACAGTATAATGTCAAGTATAGAACGACAGAGTACGTACAATGAGTGAAAAGCAATATTTAGTGTGGCTCGCCGACGAGCCCCACCATAAACCCCCCCAACAAGCTGTTCCCAGCTATCGTGCAGGCACCACGTACATCGTCATACCAGGGAACAACCTTGACATCCCGGCAACTGTCAACGCAAAAACTCGCCATGACCGAGACAGTCGCCAGCCCAGAGGATGCCGCTGCTCAAAGGGCATCGGAGCAGGCACGCCTGCGAAAAGAGCGTCGCGAGGCCAAGCTCAAGGCCGGTGGTTCTGCGCGCCTGGACAGGATTACTGGACTCGCCGGACGAGTTCCTCAAGGTAGGAAGAGCTTTTGCGACATCAACCTGTGTACTCTGTGTTGCTCGGTCTTGCCAAGAAGGTTCTGACCATCTTGTAATTTCCAGATACCGAGACCACGACTTCAGCTACCACGACTGCTACATCGCTCCCCACCACAGCCGCCACGTCTGCAAACGACGCACCCGCTGCGACGGTTCACCACGCAGACCCCGAAGAGGTGGATATATCCGATCACCACTACGAACCAAAGAAGGCTGCTGCTCGCAGCATGCCCACTGAGCCCAGTCTGACCGAGGACCAGCTGCGCCAGATGATGCTCGGATTCGACCCAAGCGGTGCTACCCCTGGTCAAACCAGCCCGGCGGTAAGCGGTACCCCTTCCGGCACGGAAGAGGACCCCATGATGAAGATGATGTCCCAGCTTATGGGCGGGGCTGGCTTTCCTCCTGGTTCAATGCCCCAGATCCCAGGGATGCCTAATATGGCCGGTATGCCAGGAATGGGCATGCAGCAACCGCAACCGACGGCCAACACATCCGCATCTCTCTGGCGTATCCTTCACGCCCTCGTCGCCCTGGGCCTCGGCCTCTACATTGTTGTTCTCACGCCATTCACTGGCTCCAAGGTCGAGCGTGAGCGTGCTGCTCTGGCTGTCAAACCCGACGCGGGCACGGATTACACTGCCGGTGGTGCGGAGGATTTTGTGGAGATGGACCTCGAGCACCGCAAGAGGCTCTTCTTTTGGACGTTTGCTACGGCGGAGACTTTGCTGCTTACGACGAGGTTCTTTATTGATAAGCGAGGTACGCCGCCTGCGGGTGTCTTAGGTATGGCTGCAAGCTTCCTACCACGGCCGTTCAAGGGGTATGTGGAGATTGCGTTGCGTTATGGTCAGATCTTTACTACCGTGAGGTCCGATATTCTGGCTTGTGTGTTTGTGCTTGGTGTTGTATCTTGGTGGAAGGGATGAGTAGGAGAAACGGCTACAAGGGATTGCTGAGTTTTGTTTCATAGCAATGGAGTTACGAATTGACTTGTGCTTCGAATGTCATTTGGTTTCCTACTAATCGCTGCTGTTTGCTGATGAGTGTATCTAAACACACAGCCATAATTCGCACGCTACCCATCCGTTACCTCAACTCTACCTTATCTGATAAGTGATCCCGTAATTATACACGTACGCTCGATTCTCAACGCTGAAGGTAGTATAAGCCCATATATACGGTATTCATGTCTTCAGGACAGCCTTCAGCAGACGACCGACGACTCCTCTGACTCTTTCTGGATTCTCTGCCACGCATGTGAAAACGACTGCTGCGCTGGCAGCAAACACCATCGTCTCGCGCCACTGCTTATCGAGCGAATATCTCCGCGGCAGCAGCGTCGCCATGGCTCGCGGGGCCACGAACAATGCCATATCCTTTCGCCTACCGGCCGTCTCGATGAATGCGCTCCACCCACAGAGGAAGCAACCCGTGCCGACACAGATTCCGCCATCCATGCGTTGGCAGGCAGCGACGTCTTTGCCAAGTATACGTGGGCCTATTCGGGTGCGGGCTAGGCAGACGCCGTAGTAGAAGAGCGCGATGAATGTCCCAAGGAAAGCCGCTGAGCGGGAGGATGAGATAATGGCGCGGAGGAGGGCTTTGCGGGAGGGATTGCGTAGGGCAAGGGTGAGAGTTAGCGGGAGAGATGTTGCCATGGCCCATTTCCAAGCGCGGAGAAAGCGGCTCAGAGCATGGTATTCGCACGAGGGACCGCAGCCCATGTGTACCATTTCGCATGGGAACGGCGCTGTCTCGGCTGGATCGCCCCAAGCGATAGGCCAGTTGTACTCGGCGCACATGGGGCCTAGGAGGGAGGCTTGGCCGGTATCCTTGCCGTACTGGAGCTCGCCGTTGCGACAGCGGCGAAGAGCCTCAATGAGACGTAGGTCGACGGAGGCGGCGGAGGTGATCCATTTGTTATAGCTGGGTGGGAGACGCTTGGGGTCGTAAAACCATGACCACATGATGAGGCCCGAGGAGGCGGCGAAGACCAAGGGGTCGACTAATCCGGCCAGGAATCGCTCAATCTAGGTAGGTAGGTTAGTAAATAGTTAGGCAACGCACCAGGCGGGTCTTACTCTGGACCACTTGTTTGCAGCTTGGCGGCGGGATTTGTGACTGGACCAGAGATCACCGAGGACGACGTCTAGAGCACGGGTCACGGCGAAGAGTGTCAGGTCCAAGGTTCGGCCGGCGTATTTGATAGTTCGAGGTCGAGCATCGGGGGAAGAGGACTCTTCTGCCGGGAGAGTTTCGGTGTATGTATTGCTGTCATATGAATGAAGTAGACGAAGTCCATACCACGCAGCGACGAAAGTCGAAAGCCATCTTGCGAGTCTGAAGGGTTCGTGACGTTAGTCGGTTCACGTATCACAGTACTAAGTACGAAAGGAAGATACCTTCGACGTGCAGCAGGCCCGAGGCTGCCTGCAAATCTGTCGATGATATTCTTCAGTGGTTCCTTGAAACGTGTCAGAAGAAATCAAGGTGGCTTATTAATGCAGCGACGTTCGGGATGGATGCTGGGCTGATGCATGTTCCAACCGTCGTGCATACTGCGAATGCGGATAAGACCTTCACGCGTTTACACACCTGCAGCAAGGTACTTCCACCAACTAACACGGCGCAGAAGGTCGGGAACCGTTGCGGATTGAAGCCAGCACGCACGACGTGCGTAGCCGACTTGACGAACGAGCGATCGTCCACCACAGGAGCAACCTCCTTCTGCCGCCTCCTCTTAGCTACCTGCTGGAGCAGCAATGTGAGCAGTCTCGGGGCTACAGAAGACGCATAGCCGAGGAGGTATGCGCGGACCAGTGGTCGAAGGATAGCCGGGACGGGGTCGAGCCGGACGAGCGCATTCCTGGCCGAGCGCACATCTGCCGCCATCATGACGGGATACGCCGGTGGCTACGGAGATGGCCACAGGGGAATGCCGTTTGGATCAGGAAGCAAGGGACGAAATCTGAACAAGGGAGTTAGCAACGACACATGGGGCTTAGTTCTGTCGTGAGATAGGTTGTCATGGCACGCAAGTGGATTTCTGATGATGAACGTCAACGGATAGGTAGACGAGGTGATGTGGACAACGAGATGAGTCGGTTACGGTGCAAAACAATACTTCGTGCCGGGCCAGGCAACGTGAGGTGAAGCTGGTTGACGTGAGGAACGTGCATTGGGCTGAGAAGAAGACAAGTTGGCGATGATAGGTCACCCAGCTCCGGAGTTGACCGGACAAGCTACCTTTTGATGTAGAACTCACATATCATGAACCCGCTACGAGTTAAGCTATTGTATTAAGAAGACATGATAGAACAAGATCTATCTACGTTACCTGCTCCATCTGGCTCTCGGCCCGCCCCCTGATCAGAGGCATGATGAGGTCAGGCACAGCCGAGATTGGACGCTACCATGGTCACGAGACCCCAATGTCCGGCCCTAAAACTCCGGATTCAGCGAGATGGAATCAGATCTGATCTCGAGGTCACGTCAGGTAATCACAGTACGGCAACTACTAGCTTGCAGGTAGATGGGAACGAGTGGAGGGGAGAATGAGGAGACGGTACGAGATACGACGGACGGTACGAGACGATGTGTTGGGATCGAGAGCGACAGTTTACCTCCGCATCACTAGAACCATCTCGGGAATGGAATTTGGTGGGGATCGAACTGGTAGCAGGCTCTGTCTATGTTTTAATGGGCCATCGCAATGTGGAAAAGAGTTTCTAGCCTAGCAAGCTCGACGAGTTACGGGCGAGCTGGGCTTGCGCGTCGTCCCGTCTCCAAGACAGACCCAATTTCAGGGTTCGCACCAAGTCGTGGGCTATCACGAGCATGTGACAATTCCATAGGTGCATACGAAGCGCTTGATGCATAGCTCAGCGACGCGGCCCATGCACGCACAAACAAACCCAACAACGTCATCCATCACGGCGCTCGCTCCGAAGATACTGCAGTACTTTGGTCAGTACTTACTTGGTATGGGTGCCGGGCGAGTAACGTTGATCGTCGAGAGGTTCCAGGAACTGATGCATCGCAATTTCAAGCCCACTGGCAAGAGATTGCTCGAGAAACAAGTCGGAGCCTGGGCTTGTCTCTTGGGCGTCTTACATTCGAGGTGCTGGGCCGGCCGCGACAGGTTGCCCTTGACTCTGGGCTTGAACTCAACGAAGATGGTACCGTACCACGAGCCCTGTACCATGATGTGCAGCACTGTGCTGTGCTGTGCTCCTGGGAGAGTCTAGAGTCACGAAGCGTGTAAAGCTGCGAGGAAGAGTTATGTATGCGCCGCAGGCCACCGGCGATGACAGCTGGCTGTGCGGGTAAGAACTAGCACCATATCCCCCCAAAGAAAAAGGAGTAATAAAATAATAAAATACCACGCATGTACCGTGGACCCCGATACGCTGCATCTGCTGGTAGAGTTACCTGTTCGTGCCGCCCGACGCCTACCCCAACACTCACCATTCTGCCCCGCCTGGGGGTCTTGCGCCCAGCGCCCCCAAGTACGGGTACAGTACCGCGTGCGCTTCTGTGTGGGAAGGCCACCATGAATTAAGCTACTCTAGTCTAGCAAGCTGCCTTATTCGCCCTCCTCTCTCTCTCCATCACTCTCTACTACGTACCCTCTCCTACTGCTTTCCGAAGGGTGCTCTGCTTCGCACTCTACTTACCCTCTACATATGCCCTAGATCTTTGAATCACCAAAGTACATTCCTCCCTCCGACTTGTGGTGTTCCGTTTCCCCCGTATCTGGTGCCTCTACTGCCGTGTGCGGGCTAGACTTGCTGAAGCTGCCTTGTCCAGTACTTTGCGCGACCCCGACCCTTGCTTTGCGCTTGGCGACGCTGGTGTGATGCACGCACGCATTTGCATGTGCGCCGCCTCTCCATCTCTCTCTTCGTCTCCCCAACCTCATCCACCGTAATCACGCGCTTCAATACCAACGACACCTTACCATACACCACCCGATACTGCGACCATCCAGGCGACGAACTATACTGCGATTCCTGCGATTCCTGCGATTCCTGCGGTTACCGCGATTCTCCATCTATAGCGCTTGGCACTGCCACTGCTTCGGCAGCCCTCGACCCTGCGAACCCCGTCAGAGCTTCAAGCTATTCGGCCTCCGTTATTCTCGAATCAGCAGCCCTTTCGACTTTTTCGCGGGGAAGCTGCGTTGCGAACGCGACCAAGTTTGGAGGCAACTCGACCGTCAGGGGATTGGTTCGGGAGCTGCAGCGATGTGCTAATCCGCTACTCTTCCGTGACATACGATCTGCCTAGACGACGTGGATAGCGTCTTCTCTCCAGATCCTCGACTTGCACTCGCATGCACCACCAGCAAGCTCACTCGTGAGAGGCACTTTGGATGACAACACGGACTGTATACCCAGCCGACCGCGTCCGAATACAATCTCGCATATCTTCACGACGCCCCTATGCTCGCCGTACAGCACGCTCCGAGGATGGGTTCGTCGCAGCCGCCCTCAGATCCCTACCTGCCTTTTGGTTGTAAGTGATTCGCATGAGCTCTTCCGGACCTTTGATAGCCTCTCGCCCGTCCTTCCGGTACCTAGAATTGACATTAATGCCCTTTCAGATTCGGTAGACCCAAATCAAGAACCTCCACTCCCCAACCCTCCCGAGCCCGCCCCCGGCGCTCCCTTATTATCCGACAATGACAACAGACTATTGTCGTCCTTCTTCGAGGACATGACTGCCGACCACTATAACATGCCATCCTTTGGCGAAGGGGGCATATTCTTCAGCGAGTCTTGGCTAGATCTACCGCCACAATTCATGGGATCGACCACGTCCTTTGGTCAGCAGCCCGGCCCGTCCATGGCAGCGCAACCATCCAATGGACTTCTTAACCAGGGTTTCGGCGACTACCACGGCGGCATGCCCATGGGCTCTACCGTGATGCCCCCCCCTCCACCCCCGCCGCATCAGCAGCAGATAGAACATGGCCAGACGCCCGACGACGTTCTCAATGCCGCCGCGACGCTGCTACACAACGGCTCCGGCCAACGGCATAACGTTAATAACGGGGAGGCATCGATACCTAGACGTCCTCTCGGACCACCCGTCGGTCACCTTCGCCACCAACCCCTAGACGAGTTCAAGGGGGAGCATCGGCGGAGCGTCACGTCCAACGACCAAGAGGCTGCCGTGCCAGAATGGATGATCAGTCCTCAGGAGAGGAGGAACTACAGAGCAGCGCCACCCTCGGAGTTCCAATGGGGCTCCGACTCAAACTTTGATCACATCCAGGGTTACACGCCAACCTCAGATAAGGAGACAGCGGAATCACTGACGAAGGAACAACTAAAATATCTCGAATGCCTCGAGCCGAATCGAAGCGAGGCAAATACACGGCACGGTAGTCCCAGCCATGCGCAGCCAGTTCCGCACATGACGCAGGGCAAAGAGGGTGTGGGAGATGTCAAGGCAGAGCAAGAGGCAGAAGCTCCCCCAAGGAAGAGACGGAAGAGCAGGAACGGGAAGGAAATACCCGATGAGGAGGCTGACGCAGATACGAGTGGCTCAAAGCCGGCTAGGAGGAGAAAGTCAAAGGTCGAGCGGGCCGGCTTGCCTCCCGCGTTGCCTACCGAAGAGACGACGACGGGCAAACGACGAAAATCCTCGGCAAACGCAGCCAAGGCGGCACGTGAGAATCTATCGGAAGAGCAAAAACGTGAGAATCACATTCGAAGCGAGCAGAAGCGACGAACGCTTATCAAGGAGGGTTTCGACGACCTATGTGAGCTCGTACCCGGGCTCCAGGGCGGCGGGTTCAGCAAGAGCACAATGTTGACGATGGCGGCTGAGTGGCTAGAAGAACTATTGAGGGGCAATGAGGTTCTCACTGCTCAGCTAGCCTCTCTCGAAGGACAATGACAGCCGAAAAGTTGGGGAAGCTAACGTGACGGCTGTTTAAATCATAATAATAATAATATGATATATGCCTTCCGCTAATATCGGGCAGGGCGCTACTGCGGCACGGTTGTTTCCCGGTGGATGGCAAGGCGTTTCTGCTGGGATTAAATCGTGCTCTATTCCTGTGTGTTTAGCTCTCAAGGAGGTTGCCAAGCCTGCACAGACGGGCATCCAACCGGAGCGTGGCAGAGGCGATACGGGCATTACGTTTAGGAATTATATGGCTAATGAAGAAAATCTCAGTGTCGATTCGATGGAGCTCTGGGGAAGAGGTGAACCTGAAACGTGATCCCCGGGTGGTCAAGTGACGATGGTATGTGTGACTCCGCCTGCTAGAAATCGAAGTCGCCTTTGGATGCCAACAGTTGGGTGGGCTGTGACATGCCATGCTGTGCTGTGCCATGCCATGCTGTGCGAGAGAAAGAAGCTGTTGGCTCTGAGCTGAACTGAAACCGGCATCAAGCCACTTGGTTGGTTGGTTGGTCGGTGCTGAATGCTCTCTCCCACATCACATGTTCGTTCCGATATACAAGCCACAAGCTACAAACAAGCCACCAACGAGAACCTCCCATGTTTTCCTTTTCTTCTTCCTTGTTTACTTTTTTATCTTTCCCTTCTCCCCCCCACTTCCAGCTAGCGAACGTTAAGGGTACAGGTCTTGTGTCTACGTCCGTCGTCAATCTGAGACGATGCTGCCTCTGCGGTTGGTCCTATCAACAGCTGCCACCACCACCGCGATAACCCTATTACGGAGAAGTCTGCCGAGGAACAGTACTGATACCTGAAGGTTGATTGACAGCGTGGGATCAAGTTGGTAAAGCTGAAACCTTGGTCTTTGCTGATTGATACTCCCCGTACCAGGAAGCAAGCAAGCGGAAATTCGACCAAGGCGCACCGAGGCTCCGAAACTAACAAGAGGATTTGGAACCTTGAAGAGATCCCAGCGAATGAACCAGCTCAGCCGAGATGAAATCTCACCTGAATAGTCTGTGCTGCAGAGACGGCAGTCGGATGACAAGCTAGATACGTTGTCGTTGATTTAGACTGTTCATCCAAGTCGGGAGAGATGCGGATGGCTGACGGGACCAAGGCCAACGGCGTCCCACTTCCCGGCCAAGTCACGATACGCATGCGCGGGCGGCTACGGGCATTCACACCTACCGACGTGCATCTCGAGCAACGCATCAGCCCGTGACGAGATGCCATGGTACCCAGGTGCGGACGAAGCAGGCGTAGGTGCCCTGCAACGGCCGCGCATCTCCCACACCCGCGAGCATGCGCGCTTGACGGGCCGGGGGGAGGGGAGGTTGTAACCCATGTTTGAAGCGAAGGATTCAGACAAACCACTAGACTAGCCTAGCACCTCCCCTAAGGTAAAGGAAGAGGGGAGGAAAGAGAGGGGAGGGGGAGGGAAGGATTCAATCCCCTCGGGTTCTTGGCGATGTGAGCAAGTTTTCCCATGTCCTGAGACGTCTCTCTGCCAGACGGTGGTTCCCTTCTCCATTTCTGGCAAACTTTTCGAGGCGAGAGCAGGGATTGGAGAGCGGACTCGAGGGAGGTGGCTAACGTTATACGTGCTCGGATGGGTGAGTAGGTAGGTAGGAGGTAGGTGGGCGTTTGGGGATTGTGTATAAGACATGCGAATGCCGACGGGTGCCACGACGTGCTTTCGAGAGGTTGTTCTTGCGGCCTTTGGCAATCGTATCAAGTTCTTCGAGCCAGTCTTGACTGGATTTTGCTGTTCCCTTTATTTCTTTCTCTCCCTCTTTCTCGAGTTGGAGATTCGTCTCTCACCTCACCTCACCTCACTCTTTACTCTGGCTCACTCATTCATTCACCTTCCTTGACCATCCCGACACTTTATCTATACCTTTCTCGACGCAGGCCGTCCGAACTATTTCTTGCTCCCCTCGGAAAGCCACGGCTAGATTGATTCACCACCGCACAAGGCTCATCATGAGACTCAGCACCTCGCTCCTGACGGGCATGCTCGCTCTGTCCTGTTCGCCTCCCGCGATGGCCTATCCGGGATCGAACCCAGCTCCGAGAGCCGATGCTGTGCACGAGTGCGTCGTCCCGGATGTCATCCCGGACATTGCCGCCGAGAAGCTCACCAATATCGGCGTCGTCCTCTTCCAGGCGTTCGACATGATCGACGTCTTCGGGACCCTCGAACCGCTTCAGCTCGTCGCTCTGTCGGTTCAGAAACTCAACCTGCACCTCATCGCCGAGACGCTCGACCCAGTCTCCACGGCACCCATAAGCATGAACAAGTTCAAGTCGAGCTTCTTCCCCACGGCTAACCCCACCAACACGTTCGACGACGATCTCGACCTGGATGTGCTCATCGTCCCCGGAGGCCCTGGCGCGAGGAATCCGGATCTGGAGAAGGTGACTGCTTACATCGAGAGCATGTATCCCAAGGTCAAGGTCTTGATGACGGTCTGTACCGGCGCTGGTGTTGCGGCTCGGGCGGGCGTCTTGGATGGAAAGCTGGCTACGACGAACAAGAATGCTTGGGCGGCCATGACAGCCATGGGACCCAAGGTGAAGTGGGTATCTCCGGCTCGCTATGTCGTCGACGGCAATGTTTGGTCGTCGTCTGGTGTAGGTGATCCCTCTGCCACGAGCTGGCTTGTCGACGTCGGCCTATTATTCTCTTGCTTGCTTCTTCGGGGTGTGAAAGAAGGTCGCTAACAAGCTGCCAGGTTACGTCTGCCCTCGACATGATCTTTGCCTTTATCAAGCAGTACTACGGCGAGAGCCATGCCGACCGCATCTCCAACATCATCGAACACGAACCTCGAGATGCCGACGACGACCCTTTTGCTGCGCACTTCAACATCACGCCCACGGCCAACAAGCCTTGTCCCGGGTCTGCTCGTCTTTAGGGGGGGAACAAGTACGAGAAGGTAACTTCGTGGGATAGTGTTGGGATGTAAGTCTAGATGATCTTGGTAACAGCATGTTTGCCGCTTGCCGCTTGGTTAGAGGGAAGCTGTGAGATAGACGTTGGTGTTTCTAGAAGTATCTCATTCGTCGTTCGGTACATGACGGTGGAAGACGTGTATCTAAGGGGGGGGCTCACTGATGGAAGATTTGATAGGAAGAGAGAAGATTGACCGCTTGTTTGCTTGATGTGAAGTCAGATTAGGCTCATCGTGGGGTGGGAGGCAGTGCATCGGCGGTTACATCGTCTCGTCTGCATCAGAGATCATCCGTACGCACATACCAACTGTCCATCTCGCAAGCGTCTCTCCATCCATCTCCTTTAATTTGCTTCTGGGGGTTTTTTATTATTAAGTTTGATGCTTTAGATTAGCTTAATCTTGACCATTTAGACTTGCTTGGGGTTGATGAATCAGGAGATGCTGCGTCGACCACTAACGTTGAGCACTCTAGATAGTCTAGGACCACGCACTGGCACCTCCGCTTCTTCAACAATCTTTCAGCATTCACCGTGGAAGATACCGAAATAGCTCAGTCGAGTCATGATCGAAGCGCAGAATCAACCAAAGATCGAGTGCCTCGACTCGAAGGCGGCTGAGCACATGACATCCATCCGTGTTTACGCAGGATAAGAATAAGAAACTCACGACACGTGCCGCCATGCGCTGCTTCGCCTCGCCGATCCATCCCTGTCCTGTCTTGGCTTCTTCTCTCTCTCATACCTGTCAGCATCGATTGCAAACAGCTGGAACCCATTCGGCGTCCTGCCAAGCGAAATGGCGTCGCGCCCCAACAGCCCCCCGTCGGCGATTCATCTGTCCAACCACATGTCCTCGCAGACAGATTGCTCCTCCTCTTCCCTCCCCGTCATGTTGTTTAATCATCTGCTACTTCGCCTCGAGAGCTGAGGAATGGAGATGCCAAGCACTCGATGTCTTGGGAGGGAGGGGAGGGCTTGTCGATTGCGCACGCGCATCAGCCCAATCATCGCAGGCCAGGAAGTTGTTGCGGATGCTCAGCCTCTATCAGTCCACGGGGGGAAAGGGGGAAGACGTGTGGTAAACTAATTACGGACAATGCTCAGAAGGGAAACTTTTCTGGTTTGGATACTATTGCCGAGACTACTGGGGATGTGTGTAGCTTAGATAGCTCGTCGGATGGATGTTGTCACGCAAGGAAAAAAGGCGAGTTTTCATGTTGAAGCCAGGATCGCCAAGTCGACTCGGCCGACCTCTCAGACTCGAAGCCTCCCCTGCTTCATCTCTTCTCTTCCTCTGAGCATCTTGGATTGTATCCCTTACCTTCTGTCTTAGAGCACAGAGTTGCACGATTCTCTGTCTGACTTACACGTCTACGACATCTCGACCTGTCGAGAAACGCGAGTATAGTATACACTCAAGCCGGGAGGGTTGCGAAGGGCAAACATGGTACTACTCTCACACATCTTTACACGTCTTCTTTACTGACGATTTCTTTTTGGTAGCTCGACGATGAAAGGTATCCGACGGTGTACTATCCGTCGGGAGACGCTCCAAGTTCACCTTCCAATAACCTCCTCGACACCGAGGGCAGTGGCAACATCCCGACGAGCCAACATCCAGATGATGGGTTGATACCCGTATACGACGATACGCAAAAGGAAGCTGTTCTAGAAGGAGGTCTAGCTCAACCAGTGTCAGCTACTGGCGGTGTTTCTGCTGCCGATGCTGCTGCTCCCATCGGTGTTGGAGAAGTCGGCTCGGACGTGGACGTGACAAGATCCAAGCAGCTGGCAGATCCTCTACCGCGCTGGCGACAGAAGAAATTCCGAATATTGCTAGCGGTTATAGCGGCTGTGATAATCTGCGCCATCGTCGGCGGTGTCGTGGGAGGGGTCTTGGGGAATCGATCCGATTCGGACGATGGAGATGGGTCAAGCCCAGATAACTCATCAACTACGAGCACGGGGCCGGTACCACGACAGACAGGCCCTGTCGATGCTGATGAGAGAGCCGTCTCCGGCTCTGCGGCTTCTAGCGGCGATGGTGCCAACATCCAGATCTTCTACAACTCCCTCAACACGACATCGATCCTCTACCGAAGGGCTGAAGACGCCGACGGCGGCGACGAGTACACCGTAGACCTCGACATCGAGCCCAACTGGGGTTCTCCGTTGGCCGTCACAGCGAGCATTGCGTCGTCGGCTGTCAACGCGCAGCTGTTCTATGTCGCGACGGTGGACAACGAGACGCAGATCGTGCAGGCGACGCTCGAGTGTGGGGGTGTCGAAGCGAGGGATCTGGGTGAGCGCCATCTCCTTGAGCGGGACCTTAACCCAAGGCAGACGAATTCGACTGATGAAGACGATCTGGACGACGATGAACCGGACGAGAATGAGCTGGATGAGGATGAGTCTCCCGTCGTACCTCCAGCGTCAGCACCGCCCGCACCGCCTACTCCAGCAACTTCCGTATCAGCATCATCAGCTCCGGCGGCATCTTCAACAGCTGGAAACGGCAACAACGACACTGACAGCAGCAGCAGCAGCAGCAGCAGCAGCAATAGCACAACAGCCAGCACAGCCTCGTGCCGCACCCGCTCCAACTCCGTCATCTCGCGCGCCTCCTCCAAGGGCGTCCATCCCGATACCAAGCTAGCCGCAGTGCGCTGGACCGTCGGCTCCCGCAACGCCGTACGCCTCTTCTTCCAGGATGGCGACGCGAACCTCTTTGCGCTCAACGGCTCTGATGCTTGGTCGGCGACGAGGCTCTCGAACGGCACCAGGCCCGGCACGCCGTTGGCCGCTATGGGGTCGAATTCATCGGACGTGCACGTCGTCTTCGTCGACGAGAACAGGAACCGGTTGATGTTTCTGGTGCTTGACGATCGCGATGCCGACAGCTTGAAATGTAACCATCTCCCTTCTCTTCTCCTCGACTTCAAACGTCCCAGATGTCGATGTGGATGCTGACACTGCAATAGCTTCCGCGGTAGACGACACCCCCGGCCCCGACTGGACCGCCAGCTCCCCTCTAGCAGGCGCCTACGTATCCCGAGGGGACAGCTACCGCATATACTACAGCAATCCGGCCAAGGGCACCCTGCACTCGTATGCACGCGACTCGCTATCCGCCGGGTGGACGGCTTCGCAGCATGATACCTGGGGCGACGTCGACAGCGGTGTGGCGGTTGCTGCGTGGGACGGTCAGGTTCGGTTGGTGTACTTTCAGGATAATCGGCTCGTCGTGGCGAGGCAGGATAACGGGACGTGGGATGAGCCTAGGGTGCTCTCGTGATGGATGATCGTGTTTTACGTAGATATTAGAAGTTTATGGCATCGTATGGGGTCTGAGAACTCACTCTTTTGAGATAGATGACGGCCGTGCGATTGCCTTCCTTGTCTGACATGCGCATGGACGGTTCACGAGCTGTACATCGACGAAGTCGTCTTCTAATATCCCATGCAAATGACTGGGTTCTCTGATTCATCTTTTTTCGCGGTCCGTCTACGCCATGTTTGTATGGTACATAATCCTTCGCATCCTCCCGTGTCATCACGGCACCCTATTCCTATAACGCCGGGCCTTAGTCGCCAAAGAAAACTCAACTCAGGTCCATTCTCTCCTCGCCGTTGGCCGCTGGTGCAGCAGCGACTGCCACGGGACCGGTTGCGGTGAAGTCTACCGCGCCCTGGTTGCCGATCAGCCGGTTCTCCGACTCGGCGACAAACTTGACGCTGCGCATAGGGTCGTAGAAGAGCTTGAAGCTACGTTGCACGTCCTCGATCATCACCTGGTTTGATTTCCGCTTGGCCGCGACGAGCTGCGACGTGCTGATGAGGTTGCTGGCGTACCGTAGGCCCGCTTCGTGACCGATCTTGGTGAGCAGTGCCAGGGCGTCCGGGTGCACGTCAATCTCCTCTTCTTGTGCTCGGATCGAAAGAATCTGCTTGAGCTCCTCGGCGTTGTACGTATGCGTATTGATGATGACGACACGGTCCAGGAAATCGAGCGGCAAGCCGTGCGGGCTGGCATAGTCGGTACCGCGAATGCGCGAGTTGCCGCGGTTGCTGGCCATGATGACGACGGGAGCGAGGTCGTCCTCAAGAGCACGGTTAATGTACGAGAAGCACTCGATGTCGAGCATGTGAACCTCGTCCACGAACAGCACGCCAGGAACAATCTCGGCCTTGCCCTCCTCCTTCCACTCAGCCACCTTGACATTGATCTGGTCACGGATTTCGCTTCTAATCTCACCCGTGTCGCCGGAGAAGAGTGCCAGGAAGCCTTGCGTCCGCGAGTTTATCACGTCAATCTCGTGCAGCGTGACTGTGTGCACGACTTCCTTGCGCTTCTGCAGCTCGCCATCCGGGCACTGGAGGAACTTTGTATCGACACCCATGGCATCGTAGTCGCGCGATCGAGCGTAGGAACGGCCCAACTTGGTGATCTTGCCCGAAGACTTGTCGATCGAAACGATATCGCCGGCCATGACGCGCTCCTTGGTCATGGCGTCAATCATCTTGCTGCCCATGTCGTAAACGGCCTCCATATCGGTCGTCTTGATAGTCAACTTGCCCTGCTTGGCGCTGCCGGTAACGCTGCGGTCAATCTGGATCTCTACGACCTCTCCTTCCATGATCTCGCTCTCTTCCTTTATCCGCACACCGATCGACTTTCGGAAGGCTTGCGTGAGGGCTTCGGTCTTGGACATTTCTAGAGAGAAGATTTCGGATGCGGCGAGGGAGGTGAAGGGCACGTCAGGGCCGAGGGACTGAGCCATACCCATGGCGATGGCAGTCTTTCCGGTGCTTGAGACTGTTAGCATATAGAAGGTCTGGGCGGGATAGAGATTGCTGTCTACCTGGGAGGGCCGGCGATGAGAACGGCGCGACCAGCAATCTTGCCTTCCTTGATCATCTGCAGGATAACGGCAGCGGCCTTCCGAGCCTTTTCTTGTCCAACAAGCCCCTGGGACGAAGCTCTAGGCTCCAGCGTCGTGCTGTCTACGCCGAGACCACGGATGTGAGAGTGGGCGGCGATGAGGTTGAGGCCGCGAAGGTCCTTAGTATCGGACACGGTCATGACGGGCTGGCGAGCGCATCGGTCAGCAGTGCGTCGCGCATGTGAAATCAGGTACCAATGAATTACTTACAGCTGCCATGTTGTCGAGAAATGCACTCGCAAGTCGGATAGAATGCTGTGGGTTGAAGGTTACAAGGCTATGGCAAGTCGCAAGAATGCCGATAGGATGAGGCTGGAGACTGCGAGCTCTCTGCGGCGAGTGGAATTCCTGGGTCGCGCTTATTGGCCTGAGGAGGAAAACACAACGCGGCTTGCTTGGTCAAGCCACAGCATAAGCGCGCATCGCCTCAGCGGGGGGGGGGGGTTTGTTCATTAGCGGTGTGTAGAGAACGGTACAGTACCAAGAGTCTGCATTACAGAGACAATACGTATCTTACTTCCATGCGGCAACGCCTGGTAATTGTCTCCTTTCTTTTTTTTCTCCCTTTTTTTCTTTTTTCCTTTTGAAAGGGTTTGCCTGCGCTATACAATATCAAGATTTTTACTCTTCTCTCCTTTAAAAAGTTGAAACCTTTGAGGGTTCAAAGTATACTCTGAGATATGTGAGTACTACACAAACCTCCGCTACATTCTAACTTAGCTTGGACTGTTCCAGACCTTGCAATCAACCTCTGAATATTCAATATCTCATGGACTATCCATGAGATATGAAATGGTTCGCGGCTTCTGTGGCCTGGACTAACACATAAGGCCCAGATCGGCAGCCAGCAGCAAACGACATGTTTTATTCAGTTGCCATATAAAGGCTTCCATAATCGCTGACGCTACAATTACGGAGGAAATATCTAAAGTCTTTTCCTCCGCTAACTACGGTAGTCTAGAGTCGTATCTACGCTAATAACCTACAGAAGCTACCGTACTTCACTGCTGGCGTTGCGGTATCTGGGCACGGTGGCAAGTATAGTGGTGTAGGGCCAAATATACAGGGGAGACAAGTGCCGTCAGGTGGTTGCTGCTTCTTACTCGATCTCGCCAGTTTTTCCCACCCTAAATGTGACCTCAGGTCCTTTTAACGTGACGTCTTCCTTCTATCCCGCTCTGGTGATGGTTTCATCTCTGCAACCTCTCAAGTTCTCTTTAGTCAATTACAGAGGCCTCGGTCCATGTTCAACTCCCCTAACTAGGTATTTTAGTAGGGCTTACTATGGCAAGCAGACGGCCTTATGGCCGTCGCCGCGGATATGATTCCTTTGCCTCGCGCGGCGACCGGGGAGGCTACTCTCGAAGAGGAGGCCCCAGAGACAGCCCAGAACACTTTCGCGACTCGGATTTCTACATTCGTTCAAGTCCTGAGCGGCATCGCGATCTAAGTCCAAGGGAGCGATATCGCGGTCCTCCTAGTCCGCAGTCTCGCTCGAGGGATAGTCGACCTGATTTTTATCACCCACAGGATAGATGCCGTGAGCGTGAGAGAGACCAAGACGATTTTTATCGCGGGAGGGAACCACCAAGGGGGCTAGCCAACGACGGATTCAAGATCAAGGGTTTGAATTCCGCTCCAGGGACAGAGAATCTCAAGAGTGGCCACGCAGTCAAGCATGTTATTCCTGAAACATCACACTATAATAGACCCAAGCCAAACACAAAAGAAAAACCAGGCTTCACCAAGATCGACACTACTGCAAATGTCAGTCCTCGAGATACAGGTGGGTCTTCGACTCTCTGCTTGTCATCAACAAATGGCTAACTCTTTAAAGCGTCGCCAATTTCAGATGGAAATAATGCCAAATCGGATCTGTTTCCGCAGCATGCTGCGCAGGAGCTTCAAGGTAAGGCCATCAAGGCTATCACTGACTTGCTGGGTCAGAAGGCACTGCTCTACTCGGAGCAAGAGAGCGTAGGCAAGCAGGAAGCTAAGCTCCGCCATGACCTTGACCGGATGCAATCCATGCACAAGGAATTTGCATCCGTAAAGGATATAATAGAAATACCTCTAAAGAAGGCTCAGGAAGAAAAGCTTGCGATTGCAAAACGGATTGAAGTACTGGACAAGAAGTTGGCATCCCATATCAGGAACGCAGTTGAGAAGGAGAGGCTGTGGTCATCCTCACTGCAGTCTAACAAGCCTGTGCCCCATCAGACAGAAGATGCCAAATCCGGTACTGACTCAAACATGGAAGCACAAGCCTCCAAACTACAGAAGACAATGGCTGCATTCTTCCAGACACAAACAGGATATCAACTCAAAGAGTTCAAAGAGTCTATCAAGAGCGGGTATGAGGCTGCCAACGCGCAACTTGAGAAGAGGCTCGAGTTGGAGAGTCAGAAAAACAAACGCCTAGAAGAGAAACTTCTACTTCTTGAACAAAGACTGGATGCACACCAGCCAACCGTGAACGATCAGGTTGCGCAAGTCAGCAGCAGCAGCATACAAGAAACATCACTTAAAAGTACGCAGGAAGCAATCAAAAGGCTCCAGGATACCAGCGATTCGCATGCGGCACAATTGACTGTTGTCGAGTCTAGCTTACAAGATCTAACCAAACGGCGACTTGATGAGGCCGAAGTCAAGGGAATTATCCAGAAGCCGGACAATGACAGACTAGCGCAGCAAAGTTCAATTGTACAGCATATTGATGAGACACAGGTCAAGGAAATTGTACAAAAGCTGGACAGCGAGAGAGTGACCAAGCAAAATCTAGCGAAGAGCTCGGATGTCTTACAGCTTAAGGAAGCATTACTCAAGGCGTGCGATGAGAGTGGAAAGAGGATGGCATCCATTGATGAAGATACGGGGAGATCTTTTGCTGATCTCGCAACTCTCATGACGCGCATTAATACTTTGGAAACGTCCCTCAAGGAACAAGCTCATGATATTGTGGCGAAGATGGCTATCAAGGATCAAGTCATCCAGAGTCTCAGCTTACTCACTCCACGAGTTGAAAGTCTTGAGTCATCTGTCAAGCAACAAGACGAAGGACAGAAATCCTTGAAGAGCGACCTAAACTTGACATCCTCGGCACGCGACAGCGCCATGCAGAAGGCACTCGCGGACCTGTCAGAGGTGAAGGAAAAGTTGCAATCACTCATGCCAACCGACAGTGAGCCAAGCATCAAGGACCGCATCGAACAAGCGAAGAAGAGCGTTCTGGCCGAGGTACAAGAGAAGAACCAGAATATTGCTACCAAGATGGGGGCGATGTTAGACCACCTGGTCAGAAAAGCTAAAGAAGACATACTCAAGGAGGTTACACCTTGGGCGCCCTCCACAGAAGGCGTCAAAATCGGCTCTGATAAACAGCCCGGTACTGTCGACAACGGAATGCGTAAAGTGAAGGATGAGCAGACCGAAGTCAAGGCGCTTGGTGACAAAGTCTCGGCGATCTCGCAAGTAGTAGCAAGGATGAGGAACGAAGCCACTTCAAAGGAGATGGTGGCGGACCAAGTCAAAACGCTTGAACGGGAGTTGAGCGAGCTACGTCCCGCCTGCGAGAGGATGAGAATGTCGATTGAATTACAACGCAAGGCGCTTGATACGGCGATGGAAAAGCGAGCGGTTGAGCTCTCTAGTGTGGCCGAAACACTCCGTCAAGACTTGCGTGGAAATACCGAAGCGCTGCAGATGCAGATCGCGCATCTCAATGCTTGGACCAGCAACTTCAACACAAAGGAGCTGTTCAGAGACATTGTGGGGCATATCCAAGCCTCACCGAACGGGACGAACGTTTATGTCAAGCGACTTCTGGAGCGAGTTGATGCGCTCGAGGCGAAAGACGCCGAAAGCTCGAACAAGAAACGCAAAATGAGCAATGGAGAGAGGATTTGTAAATAACGGGCAATATCGACATGTTTGATCTGGGCCCCGAACATGAACATGAATGTAAAATAACAACGTTTACGATTCCATCACTTTCTTCCTCGCCTGTTCGTCTCGGCAACGACGCGTAATCCGACCGGCTCTTTGAAAAGTCGTTCCCCTTCAAGATTCCCGACTTTCGGTCCCTGGGATCGGCAACACGGGAAATTTCATTTGAAGCAGTGGGAGTCCACCAATGCCACCTGGCGCTGATCAAGTTGTTTGATAGACAGTTAACGCAGAGTAAGCAGGGCGATGAACGCGTCGATATGTTTTACATCGAGCATATGTACTATCGGTCACAGGCCGTTGTGTAAGTCTGCACCTGGTTGCATTCGAGGTGAGCATCTTGATGTTTTGAACTGTTTCCAGTTTACGTCTTATTACACCAACTACGCTACGTCTTCGACTTGGAGAATCATTGAGCTGCGAACAAGCCGCACCCAGATCTACCATGACTTTTTGAATCTACTAGAGTAGATTACCCTCTTCATATCCTCATGGAAAACTTGCATGATGATGATAATCCACGTTGCCAACCCTAAAGTGACCAGCCCATCGTCACCCTCAATTCGCGACCAATCAGAATGCACGGACGATTAGCAGACGGCTATCCCTGGACCGACCCGCAAAAAAGCCGCCCGCGTTCCTAAAAAGGCTAAGTCTACACTTTGCGTACTGCATGTACCAAGGTACTTGGTACGGATACTGGCGTACATCTGTAGTTCGCACTTGACATGATCCCGCGCCCACGATCCACACCAATCTGGGATACGCCAAACACCTTCCCGCACTCTCATCAGTCAACTCTTCGCCCTTCCTCCAAGTACTCCGCCAAAGATACCTCCCGCTCGCAAAACTCGAGTAACTGGTCCTCTTCCAGTGCGCGCATCGGCCTCGGAAAAAATCTCCATCTTCACATTCCCCTGGAAGCGCGCGATCTATCGTCAGTTACTCATCGCCTTTGTTCGCTTCCCGCGTCCACTTACCGTCCGCACACTCCTTAGCAAGCCAGACAAACATTGTCACCATCTATCGCCCATACTCCTCGCGAACTTGCGCCCACGCGACGTACCGTATTTGCTCACCTACAAACGCCGTATCCTCTCTATATCGCTCCCGTATCTGGCCTCATTATCGCGTCTTGGACCATTGATCGATCGATCGACTGCCGACGTTCTACTCCCTGCGCCATCCTGAATTCATTGTCACGCCGACTGCCAGTCATCATACGTCCCGGCCTGGCGCGTGTACCCCATTCTATTTGCGATTGCCCGTGTCGCTCGCGACTGCGCTCGCCTTTCTGCCTCGCCGAGCCCCGTCTTCGTCCTCCCGGCATGCCCAGATCCACGAACAATGGAAGCTGCGGCGAAGACGGTCCAGTGGCTTAGCCAGCACGTACTACCAGACAAGCCTCATCATCTGTCCTTCCACCCTGAGTGGCGCCATCCGATTCCCATCGATGATCCTCGAACAGCACGATTCGAGGAATGGGACAACAAGAACAACCGTCTCCAGTACATGACGCTAGTGTCCGAGGCCGACCGCGGTGTCCTACTTACCAAGTCCGCGTATGACATGCGCGCAGAAGCAACAAAGCCTGCCCCGAGGGACGTCACTGCTCTTGCAAGAGGTGGCGGCGGCGGCGAGAAGAAGAAGCTGTCGCTTAGCGATTACAAGAATAAGAAGACGAGTGGCTTCACCTCTGATGCCACTCCAGAACCCCCGATCGTTAAGAAGCGTGATGGGGAGCGCGGCACGCCAGATGCCAGGCAGAGCACAGAGGCTAGGAGACCAGAGCCTTCGAGGCCAGAGGCTTCCCGGCTGAGAGACTCGCTCTCCGCCGTAGACCACAAACCATCAAAGGTTCGCGAACCTATCGTTGACATGAGGTAATCGCTTATACAACTTCCGAGTGTTTCAAGACTATTACTGACCAGCCGTAGGTTGCCTCCAAAGCCACCCACAAAAGTCTCACTTTATCCGAGAAACCCTTCGCCGGACGGTAGAAAGCGCGCAACCGATGTCGATGACGAAGCTCGATTGCAAAAACGTTCTAGGCCGGACGTTGGTCGAGCGCCAGACGAACGATCCCGTTTACCGCGAGACGAACCTCTACGGCGCAGAGACCGCGATTCCCTGCCAGCACCAGACCAAAACTCTCATCGAGATGTGAAGCCGTCGAGCTCATCACTGCTGCCCAGTGGTCGGGGTACTATCAAAGGCTCAGCGGCATCTACCCGCAATCCATCTCCAATTGGTCGCGGCCGTGGCGATTCTGTCAATGGAAACCGGCCCGCAACCTCAAAGAATACGCCTAGCAAAGCAGACTCGGCCTCAAAACCGCGCCTCCCCCCATTGCTGTCACCTCTACATCTCAACTTGGATGATCACGAGGGCGTAGAAAAGGGTGAGAAGAGAAGGCCAAGGGATGGGCGACTGTGCGAAGACAAGACACGGAACGATAAAACACGGGATGACAGATCGCGAGAAGAGAAGACGAGAGACGAGAGGGCACGGGAGGAGAGATGTTATGATGATCGGGGGCGCGATGATAGACAACGCGATGAGCGGCGACGCGAGGAGAGACCCCGTGAGGATCGGGGTCGGGAGGAAAGGTTTCGCGACGAACTGAATGACAAGCCCCAGAGGTCAAAGAAACCTGAGGCGTCCACAGCTGGCAAGAGAGACAAGTCCCCTGGGCGATTGCCACCCTTGCTATCACCTACGCTACCTTCTCCGCTGGAGGCCGAGCTTTCGCGCTGGAAGACTTCGGGCAAGCCTCTTGAGCTAACAAAGACCAAAGAAGTAAGAGACAAAGAGGAAAGAAGTACCGTTGGGAGGAATGAACAAAGGCAGAAGGACGACCGCATGGCCAGAAAGGGTCCAACAGAGCCAGATGACGAGGATGAATCGAGCGGCAAGGAGCGACGCAAGAGTCTTATTGTCACCTTACACATATCTAAGCGCATGCGACAGAGTGTCAAACGTTTTCTCGCTCTTCCGCCTCGCAAAGAACCCCAGCGACAGGATCGGGCAATCAGTTCAGAAGCACCAGCTGCATCACAGTCAAAGAAACGTCCCATCGGCAACACGGAGGCTACCACCGATACTGTTGCTACCAAGAGACCTAGGACCTCATCCGTCTCGAGCTCGTCAAGACTTCCTCTTCCTCCATCGACGCCGTCCAAGAGAGGTACCGCGGCCATGTCTCGCGTCAGCTCCAGCAACTCACACGCTCACACTCCTGGAGAGGCAGCCAACAACACTGCCACGCCTTCAGCACCAGGCTCTTCGGATCGTCACCTCGCCAATGGGGCCGAAGCCGGTTTGCGTGCTGATAAGGCCGACATTCGCGCCGCCCACGACAAGCAGAGCCGCTTCTCGACCTTGGGCCGACGCCTTAAGCACAATGGTGATATGGCCATGAAGCGAGCCGGTCAGGCAGGTAGCTCGGGAGTCAACGGGCTCTCCTCGAGGTCGAGCGAGGCAAGCGTTAAGCTTGGCTATGTCCTTACCATCGAATCTATCCTCGCCTTCATGACGAGCTTCCAGGCCCTCAACGTCGTGCGCAACATGCAGGGTAAAGCCTACGACCCCGCGAGTTGGGAAAGCCTGTTCCCGCTGCTCGAGTTTTTGCAGAAGGAGGTAGCAAGACGGCGTTATCAGCCACTCTATGCGCTCGCGCTTATTCTGCATGCGGTGTCGATCGATGAAGTCGTCAAATGCTACAGCACGTTTGTTGACCCGTCTTCACACATCTCGGTACAGGATGTGGTGCGTCACGAGAGAAACAAGGCGCGGTTGTGGATGCTTGCTCGCGAGGCGACTGAAGCCATAGAGACGTCGTCGCTACGGGCCAATGTCTTGATGTGGTCGACTCTTGATCAGACTACAGAGGAGGTATTGGAGGTATTGCGGAAGTGGTGCGCCGAGGAGGGAGTTGAATGGACACCAGAGTTCAAGCTCGAGGAGAGCGGTGCCATGAACACGGGTTAGCCACCGTTTTATCAATAGCGGTGCCCCTCCCCTCAGAGGCTCTCTCTATGCGACACATCTCAACTACCATCGGCACTCAGCTGCTGGCTCCCGAACTCGGTAGCCTGAGCTTGTCCCCAGACTATGTCGTCGAAAACACGGATCCGGGAACCGCGCATCAAAGGACACTCATAGTCCTTCCCCGACCCCCAGGCAGACGCCGTTCTTTCTGATCATTTCGCGGTCTTTCAGTAAAAGTTGATGATTTCCAGAGCGCCCATGCTATTCACGAAGTGTTGTACCAATGATATCCCTGGACCGAAGCGGATGTATTTTTCTTGATATCTTTAGGCTCATCACGAGCTGTGTTGTTCAACGTGGCCTTGTTCTATCGGCAACAAAAGGGGAAAAGGGGAAGAGTCAGGGCGAAGAAGAGAGCATGATGTTGTTACGGGCAGGACTTTCTCATCATTGTACACACGAACTTGGCGATTATGATTGCCAGTGTTTTAAATAGTCGATTAACTGCAGGCGAAGTATTTGAAGTTGGTCCCTGCTGAGGAGACCAAGACAAGGCACGGGGCGTTAGTCAAGGCGTCGATGACTTTATAGGTTATTTAGATGAATGAAATCTATGATAAAACGGCCGTTCAACTTTCGCTGCCGACGTGACTGGTCTTTGGGAGAGTGTGTTGAGCTACACTGATCAGTCGAGAGAATTTGATTCAGCCTTTCTAAACTTCTACGATCGCGGTTTGGAATGCTTTCCCACGATATTATGATTGAGCAGCTCTTCAGAATCGAGTTTCACTTAGCCTTAGAGGTTACAAAACACGGCAAAAGTCTTTGGAGGAAGTGATCTATTTCTGATCTGAAGCCACCTAGCGGCAATAAGCTAGAACCGGGTACAATCCCTCCATCATTCATTCTCTCAAAGCGAGATTTTTGCTCTTTTTTTCGTTCTTGTCTCATTCATTAACGACGCACACAGCCAGTGCATGTCAACGTCCGGTCGTGGCGCATTAGTATGTATTTTAATAGGGTGTAAAGAGGTTCGAGGAGCGAGCGTGATAGCCTTCGAAAGGTGCTCTACGCTTACTTGGAGGCGTCGACCTTGGCAACGTGGGCCAGGAGGTCGAGGACACGGCGGGAGTAACCCCACTCGTTGTCGTACCAAGAGACGAGCTTGACGAAGTTGGGGTTGAGGGAGATACCGGCCTTGGCATCGAAGATGGAGGAGGCGGTGTTGCCGTTCATGTCGCTGGAGACAACGTCATCCTCAGTGTAAGCCAGGACGCCCTTGAGGTCGCCGTTGGCAGCCTCCTTGACAGCCTGCTTGATCTCGTCGTAAGAAGCACCCTTCTCAAGACGGACAGTAAGGTCGACAACGGAGACGTTGGCGGTAGGGACACGCATAGACATGCCGGTGAGCTTGCCGTTGAGGGAAGGAATGACCTTGCCGACAGCCTTGGCGGCGCCAGTGCTGCTGGGGATGATGTTCTGGGCAGCAGCGCGGCCACCTCGCCAGTCCTTGGAGGAGGGACCGTCGACGGTCTTCTGGGTGGCGGTGTAGGAGTGGACAGTGGTCATGAGACCCTCAAGGATGCCGAACTTGTCGTGGATGACCTTGGCAAGGGGAGCCAGGCAGTTGGTGGTGCAAGAGGCGTTGGAGATGATGTCGGCGCTGCCGTCGTACTTCTCTTGGTTGACACCCATAACGTACATGGGGGCATCGGCAGAGGGGGCAGAGATGATGACCTTCTTGGCACCACCCTTCAAGTGGGCGCTGGCCTTGTCGATGGTGGTGAAGACACCAGTGGACTCGACGATGTACTCGGCGCCAGTGTCCTTCCAGGGGATGTTGGCGGGGTCACGCTCAGTGTAGAACTTGACCTTCTTGCCAGCAACGACGAGGTCCTGGCCGTCGTTGGAGACCTCTGTCTTGAAGACACCGTGGGTAGAGTCATACTTGAGCATGTACTCCTGCAGTAGGCGTTAGCACTGATCTGATGTAAACTGGGTAGGTAGGTGTCGCAATGTGGAGGGGTAGCTTGAGCGGGGTCGTCTGGGATAGCGGGGTACATGTCAAACTCCCCCTGCAAGCTGCAACGCGCATCAAGCCACCCGAGACCAGACATTCGTTACGATGCACGTCTGAGCAGCTTCGCACAGCCTGCGAGTACTGCGAAAGTGCGGCTGAGTAGCACCCAAGTGTCTTCGGCAGGTGGTGGTATGATATGACGTGTAGATGCGAAGGAGGGGAAAACAAGCGACCGAAATACGTGTTCGGGCGGCGTCGAGGAGTGGAAGAGGATTTTTTCTTATGCAGGGCTGACTTACAGCGTAGTGAGGCTCAATGAAGGGGTCGTTGACGGCGACAATCTCGATGTCGGGGTGCTCGACAGCGTTGCGGAAGACGATACGGCCAATGCGACCGAAACCGTTGATGCCGACCTTGATGGGAGCCATTTTGAGTATTGTGGAGAGAATGGTGATTCTGTGAGGAACTGTGAGTTAGCCTGTTGTCTGTGGGTTTTTTTTTTGTTGAGAAACCAGGTGAAGGTGATATCAAATGGGTTTGAGGACAGCGTTGAGGTTGAAATTGAGATTGAGACAAGACAGTTCGTAGGAAGAAAAAAGCAAGTCGAGGGAGGTGAGGGGGTGGGGCGTTTCGATGATGTTATGCTGCTGGCGCTGTTGCCTCTCACTGCTGCAGGTTTCGCAACATCATTTTGCTGGGATCTGTTGGAGGGGCAGAAAGAGGGGCAAGCAAGGGCACCCTTAGAGCGTATCTCTTCTCGCAGGTAGACCAGGCCAGGCCAGGCCAGCAGCTCAAGCAACACTAAAACTGATGGGAGCTTGTACCTAGAGCTATGGTAGAGCTTGGAGAAGCTGTAACAAAGCTCTGGGTGCGGGGGATTTCATCCGTCGTCACTGCAGAAGCAATGGCGTAGCAGAAGGGAAGGAAGAGTGGTAGCTTGAAGTGATGCTGTGTTGCTGTGTGGCCGAACTTGAGATATTCCTCAAGTCAGGCATCGGAACCTAGAAGCACTTACCTGAGAAGTTGTTTGTGGGAGTGAGTATGAGTATGTAGAGGAGAAAGAAGAGAGGAGGGGAAGGATGAAAAAGAGGCGGCGATGGCGAGAAGAAGTAGTCGTCGCGCGAGCTGGTACAAACAGCCCGTACCGGTGCACACTCTTTCCTCTATGCCCCAAGGGGCGCCGTCACCCAGTCAATCTGCCCAACCCCTCGTCACCCTTTCCCACTTGCTGTGGTGGTGGTCCATGTCCATGTCCGCCCGCTCCCGCTTCATCCTAGACGTGGGAGGCAAAAAACCGCACCGCACCGCACCGCAGAGGAAGACCCAGAGATTCCGGAGGGGTGTGGGATGTTGGGAGAGTGGGGGTGTGTCAGATTGACCGAGAAGGGCGCCATGAACATGGTGCTCTGACGGTGAGTTTTGCAGCTGACTACCGCAGTCTAGAGTAGTTCTCGTCGTTGAAAGACGTCTGGTGATGGGAATATCAATATCCCATGTTGACCAAAACGCATCATGACCCCTAGAATTCGGGTAGGTAGAGAGTATGCTTGCCCTCTTCTTCCCCATCCAGTTGACTCCAATATCAACTGGCATTCTTTCCTAGAAGTCCGCAACCACATAACGTACAGTACGCAGTTTCCCTCTGAGGCACCCCTCACCTCAGCATCGATACCAACAACATCATCTCTCGCCTCTACCAATCTGACACAGAACATCATGACATCTTACAGCGGCCCTACTCCCCCCCCTTGAACATCCGAATCTCATCGGCCCGCGTTCTGTTTTTGACAGCTACGACATCTCACCTCATGAAATCAAGCCTTCCGCTTCTATCATCATGTTATGCTGAGCGATGATGCCAGTGGTGGGGTGATCTCATCCAGGCGCGGTAGTGTACCTGACACGCCCGAGGAGGTGCCGCCAACACGCGTGTACCTCTCGTTTCGCCCGTGGCAGGCTCCAAATTGCCCCTCCCCCTCCTTCTGGGTCCGAGCTACTGTAATACTGTAGCACCACCTTGAGATTGAGGGGCCTGAAGCTGAGCGAACTCGCTCGCTCGCTCGGCGCTCGGTGAGGAGAATTAAAAAAAAAGTAAGAGGGGAAAAAAAAAGAGACGATGAAAGCTCTATCGGCCCAGCCCACACACAACTCACCACCCCCCGACCATCCCACAACTCATCATATCATGGACTCATGCCTCGCACCCTTCCAAACATAAGCGATCGTGTCTGTGCTCCATTCCAGTTCGATGAGCATGGAACATGCGCCCGGAACTCTTGCCGACTGGACACCTTCACTCTAGTACAGTACAATGGGAAGGAAAAGAACCTGTAATTTCTGACACCATTGACATATCTCGTCATGCGTTTTGGCAGATTGGATCTCGCGATAAACCATCGCGGCAGCCCCGGCAGCCCGGTCTTTGCTCCACGCCGAAGCTGTCGTCAACCGCGTCAAATGCAAATATACTGTAGTCTGTGGATAAACGTGAACAAGAATCTATGCATACATACTAGTAGACAATAATGGTGATTATTGCCATACGTATAGGAAATTGAACAAAACGATGAGTCAAGTTGGCTAGAACATGAATGTTGTCATAACCACTCATCCATATCATTTCCACTTCTCTCATCTCTTCCATACGGTACAGATTGGTTGCTATCATAACGTTAGTAGTCTACCCTAGTCTAGAGAGTGACCGAATGAACTGTTACGTATTCCCCTCCACAGCCACGCATCTATCCCACTTTTAAGCTCCCCAAGACACAGCATAATTGCATTCTCGATGCTTCTGCCATTCATACATGGCGCAGTCTTTGTCTCTTCTTGCTGTTTCATTTACGTCTGCAAAACCCAGTTACATCATGGAGACGAGGCTGCGTCGGGTTTAGTAACCTGGAGACACGACCTCAACGCAGTCTAGCACAATTAGCTACTGGAGCTGCGCTCTTTTTTCATGCAAGGGTCCGCGAAGTCTGATCCAATTGCGATTGCCTTAATTCTCTCCTTGCCCAGCCGTGGGGTGTGCATCATGATAATACTAATTTGTCCATCATTGACTAGTAGACTATCTAGTGGCATTTCATGTCTCTGTAAGATAAGAATCTTTGAGAGATTAAATGCTTCGCACCTACCGTCCGTTTTGTTGGGTAGTCGCAGCAACGTAATCATCTCGTACTGGTACAGCGCAAATTGCTGAGGACATTCTTTAGTGTCCATGGCCTGCCTGGCCGCCGCAGCCCATCGTCGCCGACGGGCCTGTGTCGGCCCGTTCACAAGACATGGGCTCTCCCACGGACCGACTACCTTTCGCAACGTGTTTTTAGGAACAAAACGTGCAACAGGATACCAGGCGCTTCGCGGCCATTTATTTGTAGAGACAATCTCGAGATTCTGGCGTGATCCAACTTGTATTTGAGATTTGGGCAGGCTTAGTTCCTGGATTCTGCGGACATCATGGCTTGGAATGGTTCAGGAACGGGATACGTACCCCTCCATTGTGGAACAGCCGCTGTCAACATGCCCCCCCTCCAAGTCTCCGTTTGACAGCAGGTGGTCTCATGTTAATCTCACCGAACTTCACCTCAGCTCACCACGACTTCGTTACCCTGCCTCATCTTGCCATCCAACAACATCACCTGATGCTGCTGCGCAAAGCGCGTTTCAACCCTCGCTTCCTCACGATCCAGGATCGAACACCTTGACTATATATATATTGAAATGGGGCGATTTAATTTCGTTGACAATGCCGAGCGTTGTTCTACTAGATGATTATAGTACTGTACGTATAGAGAGAAGTGTAAACATCTGCCTTCAATCGTCCAATTGCTCCGCGCTTGCAAAACACCACGACCACAACCCCAACCCACGCCCCAGTGGGTAGTATGTACACATCATCCCCGATCTCAATAGCCGCCCAGCCCCTGCCTAGATCCCCCGAACAAGCCCGTCTGCCGCCTATGCTGCGATCGCCTACTCCGTTCGGCTAAGTTACTAACCGCTCGGCTACCTGCCCCGGACCAGCTCCACGCGCCCGGAGCATCACGGCATCTTAGGTCTCAGTCGGCTTAAGCTTCACCCTCTGACAACGTCAATCTCCAATCCTCCACTTAAAGAGCTTCCCACTTCCCCGGCTTTTCCTCAGCCCCTTGGGGCAAGTTGCAAACACACCCCTCTGCCATTCTCCAGCCCTTCCGTTTTCGCCCGGCCCTACCCGTCCCCGGCACAGTTCGGGGTCTTTACAATCCACCTCCTCGGGTCTTGTCCGTCCATTCACACCCCCCTCACCATAACCGTAGCGCCAGTAGACGGTTCTATTTTCGTCCGTATGGAGCTGCTCATGACTGCATAGTCATAGGAGAGAGCTAGTGACGATTCACCACACGGGCCCTGGAAGTCTAGAGTCTTTATTATTCAGAGATGAGATCGACGTGAGACGTATCCTCGAGTATATGTTATAGTGACACTACTTACATGGTGCGCTTGGTAGCAGTTCCATAGCTTGTCACTACGCTTAATCACTGAAACCCTAGAAACAGTGAAATATAAGGCGCTCTGTTGTTGTTGGGTGTGCGATGCCTAACCTCGGATAACAGATCTTAATTCTCCCATCAAAAGCCCATAGACGAGACCAGATGAAGCCACGAATAAGAGTACATCTCATCATTAACCGCACCAGAATGAAAGGTAGATAAAGCGTGCGCCATTCTTGCAGTACACATGATACCTGCTAACTTGCGACTGCAACAGAATTGGGTGGCATGCCAACTCAGCCAATGACCAAATGACCAACCGCTTCGACCACTACGTGAGTAGAGTAGGCCACTAAACGGTACCAATGTAAAGATCACACAGACGATTCGAGGCCCACTAGGGTAGACCCTTGCCCTTACAGGACTCTAAAGGGACCCCTTGTTGAGCACTTGGGCTAGCCGCCTGCCAGCAGTCATGCTTGCCTTCTTTATTGTCGTAGTTTGTCGGGTCTGTCGAGGTATAGTGTGCTTCAACTGTAGCCGGCCAAGCACCCATGACGCATAATAGCAACCTAGCTGCAGCTTATGGGAAGCCGTTGCATTGCAGATGATGCTCATACCCATGGCGAAAACTCCGCACTTCCTTCGTCGTCTTCCTCTGATCCTAGTTGCTCCTTCGCAAGCTCATCTTCACGTGCGAGTTTCAAACAAAATTGCTGATCCCTGGTGTCCAATCTCCTCCTTCCACCGCTCGGAACTCGATGGCTCCTTCTGGGAAATAGCCGGCATCATGCCAAGCTTGCATCGTGGGCCCGTCGAACGGCCCTTGTTTGGCGTCGTCCTCGCGTCCGTCTATCCACTTAAACTGCCACATCGTACCCGGTTTCACTGCGTTTTCGTTGTTTTCGTTGTTTTCGTCCGCAACTGCAGCTGCATCTGTCTCTGTCTCTGACGGCTCCGGCTCCGGCTCCTTCCAATCCTCGCCGGTTTCTCTGCTATACTCACGAATGAGAAGCTCGCGCTCCTGGTCGTAGATGTCTTCGTAATCTCGGCTAAGGAGCTTGTCGGCTGCGTCCGTGATAGCATCAATCGCTTCCTTTACCCGCGTCGCCTCTGGATCTTCGTGATTTTCACCATCAACTTCCATACCCTCCGCGCCTTTGTTCAGCTTCTTGAGCTTCCATTTTGGAATTTTTTTGGCTTTGGGTTGCTTTTTTCCCAATCTGCCCAACGCCTCGATTGGCGTCTCTGCCTTTTCGAGTCGTAAAATCAGCATCTTGAGTAGATCCGACACTAGTAGTTCATCTTCCACCATTCGCTGTTTCCGAGCTTCTGCTTCGCGTTTCTCATGTGCTTCTGCAGCCTTTTTCATATCCTTTTTGCTCATTCCCTCTAGCCAACTATCATGCACGGCATCAGGATCGCCAGCCTTACGTACGTAGTTGCCCTGTTGATCGAACTGACCCTCCTGCATTTCCTCCTTGAGATTGAAAGCTTCCACCTTGGGGGCATTTCTTTTGAGACCTCCTGCACCGACCTCTTCGTCAATGCCCTCTTCTTGAATGGCGAGATCAACGTCGGCCTCGTCATCGCTAGTGTCTTGGTCATCTAATCGAATCTGGCCGCCTGTCCGGCTGGTGTCTTCTTGACCATCGATTTGCGCTGAATCGAGGAACTGTACTTCCTTTTTCTTCCGGCCAGATTTTTCAAACTCGCTCGGCTCTCCACCGTCCCCTCCTACTTGGTCGGCATCGTCGTCGGCAGCAAACATGTCCTCGTCGTCGTCGTCATCGTCGGCAGCGGCGGTTCCTCCAGTGGCAATGTTGTTGTTGGCACTGTAATTATCCAGTTGGTCATTGATATCCACTTTACCCTTCTTGCGACTTTCAGCGCGGGCATTAAACGTCTCATTGTCCGAATCACTGTCATAGCCGTCGATGTTGACCGCGCCTCGTTTCGTTGCACCGCTGACCCCAATGACATCGGCTTCCAGAATCGCATCATCCTCGCGAGCATCAGGAGCCAAGATGGAGGGGTTGCGGAGATCGAACTTTACGCGCTTCGCTTCGGACTCGTCGTCATTGTGATGTGTTCGTGCGAAGTTCTCGCCGTCGCGCTTAGGTCGCGCTGCAGAGTGTCGCGAAGCCATGTCTTTGTGTCTGAAAAGATGGGGACGCCCTGAAGTAGGTTGCCACGTGAAAATGCAAGGCAATAAGTAATCAAAGGTAGTAGGTAGACCAGAGATGTTCCGGCGCAAACCCTCTTGTCATAGTGGAAGAAGAGGGAAGATGTTGAAGGAGCTTGGACATCGGCTCTCGAAGCATGATCACGCTATGCCTGTTCAAGTAATAACCTTTAGGCGTTAAGTAACTTACCTTACCATCCATGGCGCAGCAGGCAGGCGCAAAGGTACCAGAGCTTGCACCACCTGCCAGAACTGCGTCATCCAAGAGCTGCCTTTGGCGCTCTGCCGCTCCACCACCACCTCACGTAATGTCTGGGCTTTGAACTTCAACCTTCAAATTGAATCACACTCTTAAACAATCCACTACCAAACACCGACCGTGAACCACGAAGTCTCTTCTCAAGACCAAAGGCTTGCCGCAATCCTAACGCTCAACAATAATTTTCTGAGCCCCCACCACTGGCCACGAAACAAATCGTCGATCACCCGAACAGTCCCTCTACCAATCCTTGCCCGTTCGACGCATATAAATCAGTTGCAGCGACCATGGTTTGTGACCCTTGAAGTGCTTTCTTTGGGGCTTGCGAGCTGATAACCCAATCGCAGTACTCAGGCTTCGGCGGCGGGTTCGACTCGTCCAACCCGAACGATCTCTACAACATGGCCCGACAAGGCCGCCGGCCCATTGTACAGCGCTTCGACGAATACTACCGCTGCTATCCGCTCATTATGGCTCCCGGGTCTGAACGACCCGAGCTCAACTACGGGTCCAAGATCATTCTTCCTCCCTCGGCACTCGACAAGGTGTCTAAACTTCACGTGCAGTGGCCCCTACTGATGGAGATGATCAATGGCGAGAAGGGAAAGCATTCGCACGCTGGTGTGCTGGAGTTCATCGCAGAGGAGGGTCGGGCGTACATCCCGCAGTGGGTATGTGACGTTGCTCACCAGGCGATAAGAGACCTTATGCTAACGCAAGACAGATGATGGTGACCTTGGCCATGGACGTCGGTGATATGATCCAGATCCGGACCACATCTCTGGAACTCGCAAAGATGGTCAAGCTTCAGCCTCAGTCAGTCAACTTTCTTGACATTAGCGATCCCAAGGCTGTGCTGGAGAAGGCTTTCCGCAACTTTGCCACTCTTACGAAAGGTGATGTCTTCAACTTTGAGTACAACGACGAGGTTTACGATATCGCTGTCCTGGATGTCAAGCCAGAGACGGACAAGATGGGTGTCAGTATGATTGAAACTGACGTGTCGGTCGAGTTTGCTCCCCCTATCGGTTACGTCGAACCTGAGCGCAAGAGTGGCACGAATACACCAGGTAGCACTCGAGGCGGTCTCCCAGCTGGAGGTGTTCTTCATAGCCAAGGCACCATGGCCCAGTCCATCAACTACAGCTCTATCGCACCCTCAGTGACAAGCAAGATCACCAATTTCCTAGGTGAAGGCCAGCGCTTAGCCAAGAAGGGTAGCAAGAATACTACGCCAAAGCCCGCAACCCCTGTACCAGCTGATACCTCTGGAGCACCTGCGCGTAGGGACGGTGCTCCCGCACCGCTGCGTCTACCACCTAACAAACTGTTCTTCGGGTACGAGATAAAGCCAGTCAAGACTGATGAAGATAAGGAGAAGGAGAAGGAGCAAGTGAAACAACCACACTTTGCTGGGCAGGGCCAGACGCTCCGGGGCGCAGTCAAGAGAAAGGGGGAAGGTGATGATAAGTCCAAGGCTCCGGACAAGAAGGGTGCAAGTGAGGGTAACCGACTGGATGGAAAGCTACCTCGATGATGGGCCTGATTGTTCGATTTGGATGTGGCAAGATAATGATACTTCGTCTCGATAGCAACTGGGAAATGAGACTACGTCTGGAATTGTGCTGCATTTGACCCTGGCTGAAAGCTCAGCTTTGCCTCTGCGTCGTGATGAAGTATCTAAGAGCAAATACTCTCTTCACGATACCTCAAACAAACCTATTCAATGATCCCAATGTATGATGCAACAAGGCCTTTCTTTTATTCGTCAGCTCAGTACCTAACACAAGTTAATGAGAGGATCAATCGCGACTTTGTGACGGTTGTGATGTCTGCATATGGCTTGTGACCTTTGACTCTAGATAGCCTAATCTCTTTGTCCAACGCCTTCATCATAGGCTTGGCTATAACTCAGCTCGCAATCACCTTGGTCTACTAGTTTTGAGCAATAGCTAGCCAGTCCGTGGCAATGATTTTAAGATCCCGCGAAACGAGAACCTGTTCACGCACAATCACGCAGCTGAATACTACTCTTCAAAAGCTTCATCGAAGACAGTGAAGCTATCCGCAAGGTCAGCAAAGCCCCAGTTCAAGCTGCAATAACAGCGGGGAACTACCTACCTTTTCTCACGAACTGCACGGTCACCGTCCTCGGCCTTAACACCAGGCTCCTCCTTGCTGCGTTTAACCTTCTTAGCAAGAGGAGACTCGACATGGAAGGTGTCCTTATCCTCAACGTCGGCGTCATCATCTTCGGCCTCACTCTTGGTGTTCTTGGCCGCAGCGCCCTTTGCGGCACGCTTCTTTGCGCTGCCTGTGCGCTTGGTGGGAGTGCAGTGCGCGCCCTTCTCAGGTGTCTGGCCGGGGTTATCCTTGATGATGTCTTCGCCGTGGCGGGCTTTGAAGTCTCGCATGATGACTTTGGAGAAGCGCTGGCTGCATCGTAGTAGTTCACGTCAGCAAGTGTTGGGAGATGCGGCGGTTTGGGCAGGTAGGGTGAGTGAGGGGATAGCCACCACAGAATCATCAGTTGATTAGGGCATATGTTAGACTCACGTCATTGCATCCTTTGAAAAGTCGTAGTCAAGGGTCTTCATAATCTCGGCAACCCTGCCCCAATTGTGACGGACTTGGTTGCCAGATTGGTTGCTGATGATGAGGGCAACGCAAAGGTCCCGCTCGGCGTTGGCGTCCCATTTCTTCTCAAAGGCACCGCCCATTGTGTCTGAGTGACAGAATAAAAGTATACCGGATCGTTGCGAAAGCACCTAGCAGTCGCGAGCTTACGCGTGTGAAAGCTGTGCTGGCTGCTGCTGCTGCGAGTGGGCTGTTATTTGAGGAGGGGAGTGAGAGGTTGAGAGGGGCTGTGTTGGAGAGAGAGGGGGAAAGACTTGGTAGAGCATTGAGAGGTGCACAATGTAAACAAAGAGGTATAGGGGTAGAAGAGAACTGGCACGGTGCGGTATTAGGTTACCCTAATCTTTCTTTCTTGACGCGGGAAGTTGAGAGTGAAGGATAATGGTGCTGCAGGCTGTGTGGACTGCTATGAAGGAAAACAAACAAAGCGTGCTACTCTGCTAATAGCCAGCTTTATCAAAGGAGGCTGTTTTTGAGCCTCGGGTAACAAGTACACGTGGTAGTTTAAGTGTTTAATAGTCTAGAAGAATATTGGCACGTTCAAAAACAGGGCGTTGGGGGAGTCACAGACAACGGCGATATCTTCTGGGTTTAGCTCACCATTTGTTGTGGCTTTACTATTCGTAAATGCTACATCTCGAACTATGCGATGTGTTCTTCTTGAGCAAATCGTCACTCCAAGTCTGACTTAGCTGTCAGTGAAGTCAACGAAAGATCCATGTCTACCTCATTTGAGACATCTGAGCAAATCCCTTCTCTCGTTAATCGTGATTCATCACCCATTTCCACCCTGCGAGACTGCCGGGGAGACCATGTTTTCTCCAGAAGATCGCTCTCACTCAGAGAGGTCGAAGGGTTATAGCGAGAAGACTCGAGCTTAAAATTTGCCATCGCCCTTGTGGGCATCAGGGGCAGGACTGGCATGTGTATTAGCAACGCTTTTAAAGAAAACAGCCGAGAACAACGTACGTAGGAGTCTTGGTCTTGGCACGCTTGGCAGAAGGCATGGGAGAGGGAGACCCGTCGGCCTCCTCAACCTTGAACTTGCCAACCTTCTCGTCTTCGTCCTCATCCTCGTCGTCAACGCCACTCTTACTCTTTGCACCTTTACCACCCTTCGTCGCGCCCGGAGTGGCACGTTTACGCGGGGTGCCCTTGCTGGGAGTTGACTTGCTGGGAGTCGCGGGGGCCCCGGTAGTGCCGTCAAGGACAGAAGTGTCGCGGTTGCGACGAAGCTTCTGGACGTGCTGGCTGTGACGGGTTAGTCGCTGACCAACAAGATGCGTGACAGAAGACGACGAAACAGGAGAGATGCGAAGGAAGGAAGAAAGAAAGAAAGAAAGAAAGAAACAAAGAAAGTACTTGATTGCATCAAAAGAATAGGTGTAACCACGCTCGCGCATCTTCTCGGTCACGCTTGTGATGATGGTCTTGTTAGGCTTGATCTCATCCATGAAGGAGAGGAGGAGCGCTTCGTGCGCTTCCGCATCCCAACCACGCTTGCCCTTGAGTGTAGACATGTTTGAGGAGATGCGGATGAAAATTAGAAGTGTGAACGGATGTGATAAGGCTAACAAAGTGTAAAGATATAGCGAAAGATGATGGATGGCCGGGAGTGGCAAGGGGAAACTTGAGGTGGAGGAGTGAGCGATGTTGAGTGAAGGAAGTGGTAGAGGAAAAGATGGAGAGGGAAATATGAGAAACGCCCGCGTGATGACATGCGTTCCTAAGAATATATATATGCAAGGCTCAAAACAAACAAAAAACAATGCAAAAGCATACCGCAGCGCTCGTTCAGTGAAAGTGTAACCAATCTCTTGAAGATCATTCATGATCAAAGTCCAATCCTGGCTGCTCAGGGTGAGATGCTGGAACATGGAGAGGAGGATATCTTCATGAGTCTTTTCATCCCACTTTTGACGCTGAACGTTGGCCATCCCGTGCAGCTCTTGACATGTATTCAGTGAGAGTGGAGATAAGAGAGAGGAGGGAAAGGTGTTATCGTGATGAGCTAGTTAGACTCGGAAGGGCGAGATGTGAGTTCGTGTAGAGTGCATGCTTCAGTACAGGGAGACCCAACTTGTGAATGTTTTGCAGGCGAGAAGCGCAGGCACCTGTCAGGCAGCTGGCCAGTTGCATGCGTTACCCGGCCAGATGTAGCAAATACGACGACGGCCCAGACAAACACTCCATTCGATTTCCAATGCGGAGAAAGACTTGGCGAGAGAAACATGACAAAAGGTGAAGGCTACCAAGGGAAAGAGTTGAGCAGAATACATACCGAATAGCTTCCCAGGAAGTCTTGTGGCCACGAGTCTCGAGATACTCAACAATGTTGGCACGAATCCCAGTGCTCAGCGAGCTAGAGGCTGTACCGGCACAGTAGAAAGCGACCATGACGTCCGTGAGGAACTCGGCGCTGTCCCAGGTAGAGCTCCCTGGTTTGGGAGGCATGGTTGCGATGGATATCTCGTGCGTTCGGTGGTGGTGATGATGAAGAAGAAGAAGAAGAAGAAGAAGAAGATGATGATGATGAAGGCAACGTGTATTTGTGAAGTTGTTGAGTTTGGCGTGGTGAAGGGGAAAAGGATAAATAGGAACTGATATCTAAGAAGGGCGTTTTGATAAAAGTAAGAGCAAAAGAGAAAGAGAAGAGAAAGAGAAAGAAAGAAAAAAAAGGAGGGCTGGGGTCGTGAATTGTAACCAGATGAATGAGTTGGAGAGAGAGCCGGCCATTATTTGCAGATGACAGAGTAGTAGGTGGGTAGGTCAGTCTTTCACCTGTCTGCATTTTGTTGTGTGACTAACATGAGGCACTCGCCCAGCACCGAACCCAACAGCTCCTCTTGTCCCAGCTCTTGACTTTTCCCAGTTCTCTCTTAACTCCATTTCTACTCCGTAAACTGGATATCATACAGATGCTTTCTTTAGCAATTATTACAACACGTCTCATAACACACAGGCCTGTTCTTATCTGATCGATCGATCAATCTATCTATTAAGCAAGAAGCACGTACACACGCTCTCGACCAAACAGCTACCTTGAGGAGGAGGAGAAGAAGAGATGTCGACTGGCTACCTATGCCTCGCCGTAATCAAAGCTTCAAGACGTTAGTTTTGCTTTACTGCTCCGATAGGCATGGACCGCTTACTCTGCAGGATATCCGTTGTGTGCAGCAAGCGCCAAGACTGCTTCGTCTTCGATATCGTTCTTGGCTGGCGATGGAGGTTCAACGCGCTGTCGCTTAGCGCTGGGTTCTTCACTTCCTGCGGCATCGTCATCGTCGACCCCGTCGTTACTAACGGCATCAGGCTCAGCATGTGCGTCAGCGTCACCTCCGGCATTCCCGTCAGCTTCAATGCCGTCTGTGCCTTGCCGAGCTTGTGCAGGAACCGCTTTAGAGTCTGAAGGTATTGCGGACTCTGCTGCAGATTGATTATTTTCTTGCGGAGGCTCCGACCCTGTTTCTCTGGAAGCTTCTTGCCCGTCAAGGGGTGTGGGTTGCTCGTCTGCTTGAGTTTGTTCCGACTGAAGAGTGTCCTTTTGGGCCTGAACTGGGGGCTGTTCCGGATCTGGATCTGAGTGAACTTGAGATTGCGGCGGTTCCTGGTCCTGTTGGGCTTGAGATGGCTCCTGCCCCTGCTCCTGCCCCTGCTTCTGCTGCGGTTGAAATTCGCGCTGCTGAGATTGATGCTGTTCTACTTGTGGCTGAGGCTGCACAGGGCGCGGTTCAGGCTGTTCGGGATGAGCTAAGTGTTGTCCCTGTTGGACTTGACCTTGTCCGGGATGAGGCTGTCCTTGTTGGAAGAGAGAATGGCCATGCTGAGTCGGAGACTGGCCATTGACGAGATTAGGCGCGATTGGGTGATACCGTACTGGCGTGCCTGCTTGGTAGGGAGACGGAGCATGGGAAGGCGAGGGCGCACCGTTGAGATCATGAGGCACCGGAGACGAGCTTTGGTCGTTGGGTCGCTTTCTGGGCCGACCTCTTCCAGGACCTGGCCTCCGCGTAATGGGATTGAGTGTGGGATCAGGCTTGTAGGGGTTATCTGCAAGAGCAGGATTGATCGGGACCCCCTCTACTTTGTTCTGGGCTCGGCGGAGACCCTGAAAGTGTTGGCTAACAAGGTGTCAGTCGAGCCAAGTATCTCTGACACGATGTCAAAGTTGATAGTGCTGCCAACTCTATCTCGTGCATATGCCCAAGATGAAATGGGTCGATATAGGATGATGCGATATGGGCAGGACTTAAACAAAATGGGCAGCTTAGGAGCAACCCAAGCAAGTGCCAGCACCCACTCAAATTCCACACATCTAATAAGGAACAAGATCAAGGACATACGAGGATTCAAAAATGATAACAGGCATGTCATCGTGAAACAGAATTACTAAACTCACCGACAACCTTCGTTGGTGAAGCCATATCCCATAGTTCTCATGTGGTTACCAATAGTAGTCCATTCGGCACCGCTAATGATACCAATGTTCTTCACAGAAAGAATTGTGAAGAATAGGTCCTTGTCGGCCTTGTCGTTCCAATTCTTATTATTTCCGTTCATGGCTGCAATGTGAGCTGACGACCGTTGGTGGTAATGAACGGCGACGCGACAACGCGGTTAGAGGCTGTTAACGTAGATGACCAAGATACCTAGAAAATTGGTAGTGTAAAATTGTTAAGGGCCACGTGCTAGGTTTGGCGTCGACTGAACGAGAGGAAACTGAGTGGCTCGAGCGTTTATTGGGCCGGAAAGTGCTGACGGGGCGGGTTAATGTATACCCGGTGTCGTTCTTGGAAAGTTTGACGTGGCCAAATGTTCCATCGCGCATTGATTGAGCGAAGTTGAACTTGCTTCCTTCAATTTAATGAGGTAAAAGGTATAGTTATGGGACAATCTAAGTCGATAGACTTATACATGAATGTCTTTCTGCAGCTGCTTGTGAGCTGTTTAGCAGTGTTAGTGTAGTAGATGGTGTGGGTTAGCCGAGCCAGGTAGACGGTTTAACCGAAAAAAGTAGCTAAGCAAAGTGAGCGTCATTACGGGCTCAAGCCATAAGACGGCCATAACGGACCCGACACGAGCTGTACCGGCGTCATCCAAGCGTCAGCAAGGGAGAGGTAAATTGGGGCGCAGCATCCGAGCGAACTGGGCGAACCACTCGGAAGGCAGAAGCCAGGATTGCGTCCTCGGGGCTCAAGGGTGAAAAGCAACGAAGAAGCGCTCACGTGCTTTCGCGGTCACTTGGCGGAACCGGGCAGCATCCTGTCCCACCAGGCTTCGCGCCCGTCGCGTCTTCCGCCCACTTCACGTCATGCCCTCCAGGATGAGATTGACGGTCCAGGCGACCACCACAACCATGGATGCGATTCTAAGTGCTTTAGATGGTTATTTCTAGACATTCTACTGGCTTGGAGAATTTCCCCGGCTTCGAAGCGACGCTTGGCGGCCCAGATCTGTTGTCATGCTCACGATGGTCGACCACAGCCAGAGGACGCTGATGACAGCCCAACCCACGATGTTGCAGCGCTCATCGGCTGAGCTTCACAGGCGATCGACTACGTGGCGCAAACTTTTTCATTCTTGACTCGTCGCTAGCGCTCCACCATGCCCGTCGCATCCCACTTTTTGCTGTCGTTATGCTCCTTGCACTCGTATCAGGTTCTTCAGTGGGAGTTCTGAGCGTATGGTCAATCGCACTGGCAATTCGCAGGGCTCACCTCTGAAAAGCAACTATACATGATAACAGTCAATAAGAGCGCGATATGAAATAATTGATGAGGGCTGCTAAGGTTTCATCGAGTATAGCCTCTAGACTCGATCTACCACCATCCAGGACAGTTCACGATCAGCGTCTGCGACAGCATATACAGCTAAGAAATCGTTGGTGATCTTATGACTCACGCTGGTTTCACTCCCCTTTTGTAAGTTTGTATCTGCAAGTGTAATCCTTGTCAAGAAACTCCACATTAGCCCAAGGAGAAAACTTCTTCTTTTTTTCTTTCTTTCAATCCCAGACCGGGCCTCAATTGAGCGACGGAGTCGGGCCAGGCTCTCTATTCTCTCGCTCAGTTGCTGCAACAAAGCGGGCTACTGCAGCTTGTTCGCAAACGAGATATCCCGAACGCATTCCAACACCGCCTGGCTCTCTGAGTCGAAGATAGCGTGCACGACCATGTCTCAATGGCCTCTACTTGATCCTCTCTTGTTTGTCGCAGCCCTTTGAGAAAGTCCCGAGTCCGAGCTTCAGCTCTCCTCAGGTTTCTGGGTGGAGCGTTCGTAAAGTGGTTGCAGCGGGTTGGACGGGCCCTGACGGTGGAATGTCTTAGCGGGCTAATAGCGTCGGGTCGCGCACCACTTTACGCGGTGTTGGGCGCCTCGAAGCCCCCATCCCCCCCCTCGTCGCGACCCATTTCTCAACGTTTCTTCCACTGCAAGCTTGCTGCTTTGGTACAAGCATCTGGAAAGATGGCAGCGTATCTCTCCCGAGTCTACTGCAAGCTGACCACACAGCATTTCCATTTCAGGTGTGCTAGGCAACCGTGGCCCTATGTACCGTCACCACCCGCCTCATACGTCTAAGACACGGCCTGATACCAATGAGGCCTCTTCATCTACTCTGGACCCAAGCATCTCACATATGCACCCCGGATCCCTGCCTAGTAGGTGTTGCCTCTTGCAGCGGGAGACCAGGCGGTCATTTATAAGAAGGCCTGATGGTGCCATTCGTGTAGTAGCTGGCCTTTCCGCTTCCTTTCCCTCCTTTCTCTCGTAACTGGACGTTGTCATCCTGTCTTCCATGCCTGTTCCAACTTGATTGCCCTGCCGCCCAACTTTAACGGCGTTTGCCTGGCCTCGTTGGCCTCTTACACCCTCGAGGCTCTCGTCCAACCAAAACCTCCTGCCTCCTCATTCACGCTTTCGAGAATACTACCGCCTAACCGAATTCACTACTGCGCCGCATAGTCAAGCCTCGCTAATCTTCACGGTGACTCCAATTGCGAAGAGTCCACTCCACCAACCTGACACCTCCTCTCACCCTACCATTTCCACGAGGCGTCATCTATCGCCCAAAGACTACAGACCACTCTGACTGCAGTTCATACTTGATCGACATCTCCCTCCTTCTCCGCTAGTTGAGCAGTCGTTGTCTTCAACTCTGCTCCCCATACTCCCTTCAAACTAGTTCTCTTCTTATATCTCTTCGTCGCCATGACTCCCAATAGCGAGAATGCCATGGCCCGATTCCTGCTGGCCATCATCAACCAGAAGAACCTTAAAGATGTAAGAATCCTGCAGTCATCTTGTCTCTACAGTACCTCCTTTCTAACGATTTCAAGATCAACTGGGACCAAGTTGCAGCAGATCCCGTCCTTCTCCAACCCATTTCAAACGGCCACGCCGCCCGCATGCGATTTTCACGATTTCGCTCAACAGTCACGGGCCACGAACCCCAGAAGAGGAGCGGCCGAACAAACGACAAGAACCGGGTCACAAAATCAAAGAAGCCGCAGCATCCAAAGCGCGACAGCCTCGCCAATTCAGAGTCTGGCTTTGGCCATTCACCCTATCCGCACATAGGCCAGAGTTCTTCGCCGAGGATCAAGCAGGAACAAGCTGCTTATCTCGCCCAGTTCTCTCCCGCCTCGACGACCTCCCCTTACATCACCGACAATCGGGATGACATGAGTACTCGCTTCCTCACGCCCTGCAGTGACGACATGGCCCACGGTCTTGTCAACCCTGCCTCACTCGAGGACGTTCGACTACGCAACGGCTTCGGCCCTTCGATGGACTGTGGCCCCGATTTCCTGCCGCAGACGGCTTCTGCTCACGAGCAGATGAACCTGGCTCAATCGCCCTTTCACACGTTCGACAACGCGTACGAACTGAGCGGCTTCAAGGCAGCTGCCGATGTGCACAGCCCGGCTGCCTTTGATCTGACGAGCGCCCAGTCTCTGATAGATGGTGACAGCAGCGAGTGGACCGACTTTAACGACACTCACACATTTTGATACCCAAAGCACCACCGCACCACATTAAAAGTTTGCTGATAGACGAGGGACATCATGTTTGACCATATCTGGACGGGTAACATAACACATCTCTGTTCGCTACTATGATTTATGACCTTGATTTCGAAATTGGAAGTCCCTTTACTCACGTTGCTGTTTCTCTACAGAATTTTCTCTCATCTATCAGACTTCACTGGCACCATGCTGTGTCGATATTATCTGGTGTGACTTGCCATAGACGGCAAAACCCTGTTAGCGGAGATCTAGCCCATGTTTTATGTATACTATGATAGTTGAAGAGTTGGATCCAATTGATGCTCAACTTATATACCCAACCTGCTCTCTATATTACCACTACCATCTGTTGCTCACCACAGACTCTTGGAGTGATTGTCCATTGCTAGATGTGTTTACACGCTTCACTTCGCCAGGCTTGAGGTATGTGATTTGAATTCTCGAAATCAACTGAACAGTCTCGTTTTAACTTGACGTTCTCATTTCGAGTTACTCGCGTCGAGACAATGTTACATTTCAAGAAGCATTCCTTCTTTTGTGCTTAAGAAAATGAAACGATTCATATTCAAGTATTCACCAGATTCGACAATCATAGCCACGTAATGGATCAAAGTCGAGGCGATAAGCACAATCAGCACTGGCTATCTCAAACGCAATCCAACCGGTGCGTGTAACACCTCTGTGGTCTTCGTTTAGCACCTGTCAGCTCGACTCTTATTCACCTCCGCCCTTCACCTTCCCCCCCAACTCACCTTTTCCCCCTCTGCTTCTCGCAACCAAACCATTCTATACATTCTCTCACACGCGTCAGCAGCCTTTCGATCTCCAAAAACTAACTCGCATCTCTTACTTGTTCCTTACCCTCTTCCCTACTACTCCTCATAACTAGAAGTACCTTAGCACCATCACCGCCCAACTTCAAGACCATGGCCGATGCAAAGCCACAGCCGACTGCCACCGAGGCCCTTTTGTTCTACGCCATTGTCAAGCACATGAAGAACAAGGCCGATGTTGATTGGGAGCTCGTCGCCACCGAAGCTGGCTTCAAGAATGCCGAAGTCGCAAAGGTAAGCAACGCCCCCCCCCAAGTACCAACACTCTTATTCTATTCTATCCTCCAACATCTTACATCGTTAACTAATACCTTACAATGTAGGTCCGTTTCGGTCAAGTCAAGCGCAAGCTCGGCATAGCCAATACCGACGCAGGCGCTGGTCCAGCTCGCACTCCGACCAAGAAGTCCAAGGTAACCAAGTCCAAGACCCCTCGCTCTTCCGGAAAGGGCCGCGGCAAGGTCAAGAACGAGGATCCGAAGGACGAGGAGGACGAAGAAATGGAATACAAGCATTTTGTCAGCGGGCTGGAGTCCCCCACTCCCAAGATGAAGGGAGATCCCGACAGCATCGAGGGCGCTGAAGCGGCAAACGGGCAGCTTCAGGATGAGATTGGTGCCTTCCACGATGCGTTTTAAAGCGAATGATGAAGCTCAAAGCAACATTGCATTGGCATGGGGAACTGAATGTATCTATGCCATTCAAGCAACAAGGGTATGCTTGGTGGTTGAGGTATCATGGAACAACTAACTAAGCACCAAGGAGAATTTCACTCTCATATTTACATCGACTCGCGAGAATAGCGAGAATTCAATGCAAGCGCAGCCTCTAAGTAACATGTTTCAATGAAAAGCAAGGGCATGAGAATAAGAAAGTGATGGTTCTACTACTTCTTTCGTATCAGTGATGGACTCTGAAAAAGGCCGCTGCCTGGTGGAATCCTGCAAGTAGCCTTAATACGGATACACTTGGGAGGAATGAGTAACGAGAGGTGTTTGCTCAAGACATCGGTGCTGAATGAAAAGGCTGTATCTATGCGTCCACACTATCTGATATCATCTCTTCGCTCTCACCTCACCTCTGCACGTTCACGCAACGAGCTACTCAAAACCAGCCAGCCAGCAAGCAGGCACCTTTCAGCTCCAGACGCGCCCTTTTAGAAAACAAAACAAAAACAAAGCATATATGAGAGCAGTCATCTGTTTCTTTCTAGAGAAAACCACGGTTCCTTCAGACGGCCCCTTTCCCCAAGCTTCCCCTCCATCTCTTCTCCGCCACGTACTTGCGAAACAACATCTCTCCCCACTCCAAAGCCAGCAAGGACTCCAATCCGGACCAAAGAACCTCGGTGAATTTCACAGACTTGCCTTGGCTATCCTCAAACACTTGGTAAGTCAGACATTCCATCCGCAACTACCGCACAGCTACCGACGTCCCAAAGCCAAGCCATGCCTCCCAAGCAAGCACCCACCGCCAACGGCGACGCCCCCGCCACGATGACCGACAGCGAACTCCGCTTCATCAAAGCCGTCTTTGACAACATGATCCAGAAGCCCGACGCGAACTGGGACGCCGTCGCCGAAGCCCTCGGCCTGAAGGACTCCAAGTGCGCCAAGGAACGCTTCCGCCAGATGTCCGCCAAACACGGCTGGCGCACCACCGCCACGGGAGGTGCAGCTGGCAAGTCGCCCCAGAAGGCTGGCGTCGAGAAGAAGGCTGCTACGCCCAAGAAGCCTCGCGCGCCTCGCACGCCTCGCAAGAAGGCTGCCGAGCAAGAGGACGGGGAGGGGAAGGTCAAGAAGGAGGTTGAAGCTAGGGAGGAAGATGCTGTGGAGAGTATTGAGGAAGCCTGAAGGAAGCGTACCTGCGGATTCCATCACTATGGGTCATGGTTAGAGCTCGTTTCGTGGAGAATATCTGGCACTTCGGAGATAGGCTACGATATCGTAATGGAGTCGGGGATCTGGAGTCATCTCTCTTGGCTGACTGCACAATAAGGTCAACTTACCAACCTGCCACAATGTTCTTTGCAAGATGATCCTCCTTCTGTTGCCCTGAAGATGATGTACGTCTGTTTACTCGCACATATATGGTCGATTGCTCTGAGCTCAAGGCAGCCCGTTGCATTCACCCAAGTATCCCAAGCATGACATGACAAAGGACAAGCGGGAGAATGGTGTTGCGACTTGCAAGTTGCCCCAGGTAACTGGCTCGGTTTTCTGTCGATATTGGTATTATCTCATTTCAGCACCAGCATCTCTAAGATGAGCTTATAGGACAGAGGGCGGCGTACTCTCTGGCTAACTTGAACCTCAGTCCTGCAAAATTGCACCCGAACACTGCTCTGCACCATCTGACATGGCTACATTAAACTCTGATAAGTAAATTGCTCTGGAATATCTTCGTCTTCTTCTTCTTCTTCTTCTTCTTCTTCTTCTTCTTCTTCATAATCCTTCTTGGTCCATTCTCCTATTGTTTTGGCGCTTGTTGCAGAGTGATTCTGCCTAACTCACACTGCGCCTCACTCCCGTTTCGCGGCACAACGAGGACCGTTCTGACTTCTCTCTCTCACCTCACTCTCATTCACCTCCCGTAAAAAGAACCCCCCCTCTTCCACCCGTCTTTCGTCCATCTCTTACCCCGTTCTTCATCGTCGCAACTCGCTGGCCTTGTCGCACATCCTTCCTAGACATCGGTAACCGTGTTTTATAACAACGGTAGGTTTTGACTCCCCCTTCTTCTACGCTGCATAGCATCTGTGTCTTTTCTGAGACCATCGTCAAGCTCTAGTCAGAATGTCAGAGGCCCTCCCTCCCACTCCCACCAAGGGCGCGAAGCAAGATGCCGCCGAGCAAGTCAAGTTTCTGGTAACTTGCATCGGGCACACCGCCAACGGACGCGTACGTCAACGTCGAGCTCGGCAACTCAACTCCGCCGACAGGCAGACTAACTCATGGCAGCCCAACTTCCAATCCGTCGCCGACGAACTTGGCATCGTCTCCAAGGGCGCCGCGTAAGTTTCTCACCCCTTCCTCATCTACCGAGCCTGTAGACACTGACGGTGTATCCAGTCAGAAGCGATATGAACGGATGCTCAAGGCCCACAACGTTTCTTCCAAGCCCGCTGTCGCCTCGAAGATTGCCGAGGACGACGATGCTGCTACTCCAGCCAAGCCTACCCCGAAGCGGAAGGCCCTCCCCAATGGCGCCGCCAAGAAGCGAGCCAAGGTTACGAAGGGAGATGATGAGGGCGAGGACGCCAGACCGGTCAAGGGCACCGCTTCGACGAAGAAGGCTGCTAAGAAAGAGAATGAGGATTCCGATTCTCCCCTCAGCGGTACGTGTCCTCACTATCTCGCGAAAAAAAAAGAAGAAAAAAGACGCTGCTGACGTTGTACTTATAGAGGCTCCTGCTTCGGACAAAGATGCGTCTTAATTCCAGCGATAGCACCGCAGATTGCTATGCTCATGGTTCTGGAACAAGCTCATTCGGCATGCAGCTTGCTTCGTCGGCTTCGTCGATACAAAGGTTGGGCTGCAGCGTTTTGCACATGGTGGTATGATTATTGGGGACTTGTGGTTCGAGCACTCGTAACATATGGGAAATCTGGGAATCTGTTCAAGCTTCGGACTCCTTTGATAGAGCAGATCAAATTATCAGTTGCGGGCCTTCAGCCTCGACTCTATGGCCCGTTGTCTGTGAACTCGGGAAGTGGTTTAAATCTGGCATCTTGCTATCATCACCAGCCTCGATCCTCTTAGTAGCACCATATAAATTGAGACCACCACGGTGCTGCTTGTCTAGCTTGTGCATTGGGCTGGTCTCATCTCAGCTCACCATGCGAGTGCTGACGCAGATTTCTACATACGGTACCGATAGACAATAGACGCGAGTGTCTGTTCGAGCGGGCCTATTGTTCATGTGCGTGCATTCACCCCGTTTCAAAACAATGAGGTATTGTTCTCGTGGCTCAGCTGTCCCGTGTGAGGGAGCAGCCGCGGTTTTATTGTCGAGATGGAACACCGCAATTAGTATTCACGACAATGTTATTGTTGCGCAGCCATTGTATTATTTCTCTGATCCCCGTAGATATATCTCGTCTTGTTTTCTTCAGTTATTGAGAAACCATCGTTCGTAAACCTTTCCTTACGCGCCCTTCATTTCGGCATCTTAACTTCTCCTCCAACCTCAATCATCCTTCAAGATCCTATATGACGCTGCCATCATGTCTCCTCAACCAGAAACACCTATCCAATCCACCCAGATAGAAAGTCTCAGGCTTAATGGCAGCGTATACCAAGCTCCTTGCGCACCTGTCAATGGCCTCTTGACGCCCCCCGAATCACCTGTCGGGGAGACTATCTCCAACTGCTGCAGTGCATTTGACGAAAAGACCCATATCACAGCTTCCGGTCCGCATCTAACGGTGCTGGGCAAAGCCGTAATCTCCATTGACCAAGTTCGGGCTATGGCGTCAGTCTTGTCGGAAGCGAGAGACAACGGAGAGTTTCCCGCAACAACTTCATCTCCCATGGATTCTCAAGCCGTCACCAGCGACTACGGCTGGCTGCTGCAGCTCCGACAACTCCGCGGCGATCTGATGAAGCCAGCCCCTGAATCTTACCGTCAATTTCGCGTCGAGATAGCCCGCCGAATCTCGGAACGCGACGCCCTCATGCAAGACACCGCCAACAAGGAGGAGGCAGAGCGTCGAGTCAATACCTACCTCCGCTCCGTCGAGCAGGAGCGACGATACTTTGACACCGCAAGCACCCTGCTTCAGCGTCGCGGCGTCACGAAGCCGACGCAGCTCGACCTCGACAACATCAGCCAGGAGATCTTCTCGATCGTCGAGGATGCCATCGAGCGCACTGTCGCCGATGCCACGAGCCCCCTGCGCTTCAACGTCGGCAACCTGCACAGCGAGACGGCAGATCTCAAGGAGCAAAACGACACGTACGGTCGTCAGATAGATCTTCACTACCGCGCACTCGATCAGCAGTCTACCACCATCGCTGCCTTGCACGCCATGTTCGAGCCGCAATCCAAGAGCCTGCAGGCAACCACCGACAACCTCTGCACCGTGACCGGCCTCGTCAACGACCTATCTCAAGTCGTCACCAACCTACCCAGCGCCATCAGCCAAGTCGTCTACACTTCGGTGCAGCACCAGACGCGGGATGCGTTCAGGGACATCTTGGATGCCCAGCAGCAGGTCATCCTCGATCTCGAAGCTCGAGCTCGTCGCATGCACGCTCTGAGTCGGGAGATGGAGGTAGCTCGGCTGAGGGTCGAGGAAAGGGAGTCGTACCTGAGGGATGCGGCGCTCTCGATCGCTAGCTCGATGTCGTTGGGACGCAAAGGTATGAGCAGAGGAATGAGCAAGGGTAAGGGTAAGGGCAGGGGAAAGGTTCGCAAAGTTCTGGGCAGGGTCTTTCGAAGTACGCAGTAAGCCGCTGCATAATAGTTAATAACCCGAGTCTTTCAGCGCATCTGCAGCGCTCCGGCGCGAATTGTAGAGTTGTGATGTTGACGTGGTGGTCGCTTGGGGAGGGCAGACCGACCACCTAGCACGGCCAACCCTGTCTGCCATGATCCAAGGCAACCGATGAAGTTCGATTAAAGTTCCGAGCCTGCTTTGAAAGAGTACTCGAGACGTTGAAGTGCGAGTGAGACATCTGTAACGTTGGTTCTCGGGTAACCCCTGAACGCCTCCACATGCCGCATGGGATGGGAGTGTGTGTCGCGTCGCGATGGCACCCCCCTCCTCAATGACCACGACCAAGTCCACGACCACGACCACGACCGACGTCGACGTTTCCCGACACAGAAAAGATACCATAAAAATACCTAGCTTGAAATTTACAATAGTCTAGAGCATCTACCTATTACTCTTCCCTGACTTCCAGCAGTCTCGCCAGATCTGGGACTGGCCCTGGACGTGGGGGAAAAGGGGCTTTTCGTTTTTGGAGGTTTGTACTGCAAGATCCTCAAGAGACCGTACAACCTTCAACCTCACTTTTGGGGCTGTACTGAGATGCCGTATCTCGCCAAAGGACATGGCGGCGAACAGCAATGCCATTGTTCTGTTCGATTCTGCCCTGTCCTGTTCTGTTCAGGCACCCTGATGTTGCTGCCACACCCTCGGCCACCGCGTTGGCACCACGTTGATACCTAACGCCAATCTACCGCGACCACACGATGATGCTCGGGTGTTCTTTGCGGTACCTGGTGATATTCTGCGGTAGCATTCACGCGCAGCGTGGTACCGTCTGCTCCCTGGGAAACCAGCTGAGCCACCGCGTCCACTGACGCACGAAGCACTTCGAGCAGAGATGCTCCCGCAGAGAGAGATGACACAGCATGAATATACCTACGAGAAGCATCGTTATACAGTGCTCGGAGCTAGAGACGTAGGTGATCGACAGGCTGAATGTTTTCATCAGACATCCATGCGCTTACGCACGCAGATGTGTCCACCCCCCACCCCCCTGAGAACCACTACCGATCATACATGAATACACGTGGATGAGGAGCTTCTCTGACACTCCGACAGTACTCAGAAGCATTTTGTGAAGTTTTGGCGCAGCTTGGTAGCGGTGTTGCCCTAGAAAAAGACACCAGGCTTCTGCTGCCCCTAGGGGTCGCGATACACTCACCCTCCACGGCAGCGACTGAGAACACATTCAACGCGATTTCGACAGCAAAGATGGCTGGAGATCAATCTCCTTTACGTTTTGTAGCTTCGATGCATTTTCTAGATGTTCTTCTCACTGGTTTTGGGTGGTGATGCGTGCTGTTCGCCGCCGCTGCGCCGCTGCGTGCGAATTCCACATTGTTATGTTCGCCACAGGGAACACGACTTTCGAGAGCAAATGAACAGTCACGGAACAATGGGCTCGAGCATGCAATACTCTCAATGGCTTCACAAGATCTATGTTCCACCGATGAGGTGACTTCAAGGACCACATCGTCGATCCGCAACTTCACACCCCCCATCCTACATCGAGCAATAGCGGCACAGGCTCGATTATGATGCACCCCCTTGTATGTGTAGCACGTCAATGTCCCTGTGTTCTATCCCGTCGAAGAATCTTGGCAGGGGACATTGCCTTGCAGCCATGTGACGGCTGTGTACGAGCAGCCCCCGGCCAAGTTCCCCCTTTGCCCCGCCAGCTCTGGCCCGCCAACCACCCTCTTCCGGACGATGAGCGCTCGATGAGGGCATTCACCGACTGATCTAGACCACGCGACCGACGCGGGAAGCTCACAGCCCCGCCCGTCACGTCGTTTGATGGGCAGGGGTATCGTACCCACCTCAGGAGGGACGAGGTGAGAACTGGTGGGGATACCCTGCTGGCGATCCGGGGACGACCACGGAGATGAGATGGCTGCAATGCTAACGACGACGGGAGAGGATGCTATTTACATGGTGTATATGGCTTGATTGGTATCGCAGGATAGCTCTCGACGCTCTCTCTCATTTCATTGTGCAATGTCAGGGGCGTAAAACCGTCGACACCTTGCCTGTCCGCGAACATATAGGAGAAGATCTCGTAGGCCGCGGCACAAACGTCCATGAATATTGCTCTCAGTAGCTGCGTAGACCTCACAACCTCACTCATCTTTCGTCCGAAGAGCTGCAGGGGTCTAGGGCGAGGCCTTCGTCATCAACAAGGGGGGGTGGGTGGCTCCGGTCAAAGCTCCATTGCCCACCAGCCTCTACGGTCCTCCCGCAGCCGTTCACAGTCCAGAGAGCTGCCAGACAGTCGTCGGTGAGGCCTTTATCGAGAGTTGTACGCGCCGTCATTGGGTAGAAGCTCGCCTGTCTGATACGCACTAAGCTGAACGGATGGCCAGGGGGGCGTATATCGCACCCGTTTGCCTACCGCCCTTCTTCCTACTCGCACTCCTCCTCCCGCTTCTTCAACCTTCTTCCCAACCACTCACAGATTTCCTTGTATCTGGTGCAAAACAGCAACTCGGTTCAAGTGTTCTCCTGCATCACCAACTTCTCTTTGTTACCTTTTCCTTCTTACTGAGTCTTGAAGCTTTCTGTTCTCGATTACGATTTCATCAAGCTTCTGTTCTCAGTGCCCTCGTTCTCTTCCTGTTCCCCTTCGCCAGCACTCTCATTGTTTTGATTCTTCTGCTTTCCTTTTGTCCTCAGCAAATCCAAAAAAAAACCACCACAAAACCACAAAACCACAAAAACACAAAAAAACACCAAGAAAAGCCAAAAACAACAATCTAACCATCATCGTCATCAGTGAGTCGTTACTTTCCACTTCCTGAGCTCATTCCTCCTTCTCCACCTTCTCCTCCCCCTTCTTCTCCCCTCGTCGACGCTTCGAGTTCTCAGATGACAGCACTAACCCCATCCTCCAGACCTGGCACGCAGCCATAGCATCTCGTGATGGGGAGCGTCAAGAAGACGCCTGTTAAGGCAGGCAAAGGCTCAACTGGAACTTCTGGCCGTCGTTCTGCATCCAAAAATCCAAAGGGTGCCAAAGGTAGTGGTGGTGACTCGCCATACACGCCGGCAACACTCGCTTCTGCCAGTAAGGTCAAGAAATCCAGTGGCAAGTCTGGCAGCAAGGCTAGCACCAAGCCTCGCGGCAAGTCTAGCAATAAGGCTCCCGCCAAGGCTCAAGCTGCTCTGCCTCGTCGGATCTACACTCACCTCCCGCTCACTGCCAAAGAGAGGAATGGCACTGGACGAAAGATAGGCCGTAACCTGATCATTTGGAACCGTAAGTGCCATAGTTCCAAGCCTCACTGGTCGGTCTTACTCACCACTTACCACCATTCAGGGGCCCGCATGACTGAGAAGCTCTTGCTTAACCTTTTTTGGGAGGTTCACAAGTGGAAAGTTGAACTTCCATGGGACTGCATCGCCCACAGGCTACACCCGGGCTCCTCTGGTGCGGCCATAATACAGCATCTTGGTCGTCTCCGCAATGAGCTGATCGAGGAGGGCCACTTGGTTCCTCCGGCTCCTCAGCGCCCTGGCCAGGCTTCCTACCTGGATCAGTCCATCCGAGGTTTCGTCCTCAAGGATCCCGAGGTCGTTGACGCCAACGAGACCCGCCCGGTCACCTACCGTCAGTGCTACGATGAGACCAAGCTCGTCTTTGACCAGCCCGAGAGGGCTCCAGAGCAGTTGGCCGAGGAAGAGGAAGACATGCTTCTTCTGGCACCTCCCAACAGCCCTACCCAAGCCGCTCATCTCGCGAAACTCCACAAGGAGATGCTGGCGGGAGGCTTCCCGCCAAATACATCTTTACAGCGCCACCGCTGGAAGAAGCCTGCCAAGAAGACTTCAGCTGCCAAAGCCGAGTCTGAGGTTGCCGACGTAAGTGCTTTCAGTTGTCTCGAAAGGCAAGTACGCTGACAAGTGTCAGACTCATGATGATGACAATGATGATGATAACAACGATGATGATGGTAATGTTTTCACAAACCCCAAGCCTGTCCCCAGCCCAGAAATGCAGCAAGGCCAGCAGTTGGGCTACCAGCAGCCACTCGGTCAGTTGTACGCTCAGGTAGCCTCCATGAACGGTATGGCACCACGATCTGAGTATGCCAGCGATGGTTTCGTCAACGGTGACGATCTGATGATACCCAGTGGCCAGCAGAACTCCGTCAACTACGGATCTGTTCCATACTGGCAGACACCTGCTACCACCACTGGTAGACAGGGCGTTCACGGCGGCGCTTTCCAGTCGTCGTTTGCTTTCCGTTCTGGCGCTCTTCGTCGAAACGTGTATGGCGATGGTCAAAATGCCAGCATTGGTCAGGGTCCGCGTGGCACTGTCACTCCCGCAGAGGTTTCCAGAGTTCACCAATCCAACATTGTTGCCATGGATAGCCTCATGGGTCACCCTCAGAATCCTCCTGGTGAACGTCTCTCCCACGGCACTGTCGCCGACTTGTTCAACAACATTGAGGAGGACTATGAGCTTGAAGATGACGAGGAAGAGACAGACTTCTCCAACTGGGGTGTTGTCGACCATTCACCATCTGATACGCAGCTTCTTGACCTCTTTGTAAGTTTTCCAATCCTCCTTTCCTGTCTGCAGGCATCCTGGCTAACCTCCACCGCCATTCCAGCCCTTGCCGATCTAGTTTCTGGCCACTATCTCGACTCCGCCGAAGGAGCTAGGAGACGAGGGGTTCGGAATGGAAGTGGTCCTCTCGACGACTCCTGAGAGATTTACTCTATGATATGTCCCGTGAATCAAAGAAAACAAAAAAGTTGAAGAAAAAAAGTTGAAAAGAGAACAATTGGGAAAAAAAAGGTACTCATGGAAGACAGTTGTACGAGAACTTCAATCGGCGACTGAGATCGCGAAGGGCACAGAGCACACATGTCCGGGGAAAAGTACACCTTGAAGAACAGGGAGGGGTAAGCAAGAAGAAAACCAAAATCACAAAAAAAAAAAAAAAAAAAGGGAAAACAAGAAAGAAAAAAAAAAGGGCATTTTTTTGGGTTTATGGTCTCCAGGTCTTTCGATCTTACGATCTTTGCTTACGATCTTCATCAAGACCAAAGGACACTTTCTTTGGCGGGTTGGCACACTCCCATCTTCTGTATGAGATACCCACGAGAGGCTGCTGACGATCATCACTTCATTTTGATCTCGAGCCTTTCTTTTTCTGCCATTATTGGCCACATTCTTGCTTGCTTCCTTGAGAAGACCTTGCTATTTTCCTCTTTTTCCTTTGTTTTTTTCCCTCTATTTTCTCAGTCAAGTCTCATTTGCTATTTCGACTTCGACTTCGACACGTTTGTCTTGACACGATTTATGAAGTCATGAATCATGACGAATGATGGAACGACGGAACGTACACATCAACGCGAAGACCCATGTCCCCCATCTTACGATAGACTCGGAAAGCGTCTGGCAATCGCTAAGCCGAGGGCAAGGGTGGGAGGGAGAGTGAGGGCATGGGTCAACGCATAGGAACAACACAATCAACCACCTCACGCATTTCTCATCCATAATGAACTCGGAAAGTGCTTGGCAACCACTAAGACGAGGGTAACGATGGGGAAGCAAGAATAAGGTGAAGGACCCGAGGACAGCATGGTAAGAATCGCATGCTTCATCATCACTGATAAACTCGGAAAACAGTTGGCGCCTGTGAGTAGGAGGGAAAGGATGAGAAGTAGTGGCTTGATTCAATGCATAGAGAGGATACGAGAATCGCTTGCTCCCTCTCACTAGTACACTCGGAAAGTAGTTGGCACCTGCTAGTAGGAGGGAAAGGATGGGGGAAGCATTGGCAGAATTCTGGGCATTGTGGAGGGACAAGTCTAGGACAGTTGTTTTGTATTCCATCTCTCACTGATCTCGATGAGCATTTGGCACATGCTCAGAGAAGACGAGATGGCAATGCTCGCAGTACTGCACCATTAGCTAGTCGGACCACAGCCTTCAAGGTAGATCAGCATAGTGAATCTGAATTCAGTTTCACACACCTGGTGTTGTCCATGCTCGTTCGTGATGCTCTTCACTTGAAGACGGATGTAGACATGGTTGGCGGAAGACCGAGACTTGACTCACCGATCAACCGTAGACGACCAATTTGTCAGGTGGATCCTTCAACAAAACCGAAGACGGCGCGTGTTACTATCACGGTCAATGCTGTCGTCCTCGGCTATGGCCTATGGCAACCTTCGCGGATGTCGTTGGAAAGGAGTGGAAGTGATCTCGAAGCGCGCTAGCACGCGTTTGTCCTAGCGCATCTTGCTGGGGGGGAGGTTTTGCCGACGCTCCGACTACAATTTTTCTGGGGCGCGAGCTTCTCCAGCCTCTGCCCATCATATCAACCCTCCATCTTTTCTTCCCGCGAAACACTCCGCCCTGTCCTCCTCCTCCTCCTCCTCCTCCTCAAAGCTGAAAGTTGCGAGCGTTCTCCTTCTTCTATCTTTGTTGTAATACTACTGATACCCCTCTCTTTCTTCTCTAATTCCACACATCATGCAGCGCGCTTTGACTTCGCGGGCGAGAGCCTCTGTCGTCTCTTCGGCGGCCACCAAGTTCCGAGCTGGAGCTGGTCTTGGTCAGCAGATGCGCTTTGCCCACAAGGTAAGCTTAGCCATTGCGGCTGACATGCTGGAGAAGCTGCTGACGGGTTGTTAGGAGCTCAAGTTCGGCGTTGAGGGCCGCGCAGCTCTGCTCGCCGGTGTCGACACCCTGGCCAAGGCTGTCGCTACTACCCTCGGACCAAAGGGCCGAAACGTCCTCATTGAGTCAAGCTTCGGCTCTCCCAAGATCACCAAGGGTTCGTACAGCTTCCAGAATCGCGATTTTTGATGGTGACTAATCGATAATAGATGGTGTTACCGTCGCCCGTGCTATCACCCTGAAGGACAAGTTCGAGAACCTCGGTGCTCGTCTGCTGCAGGATGTTGCCTCCAAGACCAACGAGGTTGCCGGTGACGGTACTACCACCGCTACCGTTCTCGCCCGCGCCATCTTCTCCGAGACTGTCAAGAACGTGGCCGCCGGCTGCAACCCCATGGATCTCCGCCGCGGCATCCAGGCTGCCGTCGAGGAGGTTGTCGCATACCTCCAGAAGAACAAGCGCGACATCACCACCAGCGCCGAGATTGCACAGGTCGCCACTATCTCTGCCAACGGCGACGAGCACGTTGGCAAGATGATTGCCAATGCCATGGAGAAGGTCGGCAAGGAGGGTGTCATCACCGTCAAGGAGGGCAAGACCATGTTGGATGAGCTCGAGGTGACTGAGGGTATGCGATTCGACCGCGGCTTTGTCTCCCCCTACTTCATCACCGACACCAAGACCCAGAAGGTCGAGTTTGAGAACCCCTTGATCCTCCTCTCTGAGAAGAAGATCTCTCAGGTCCAGGACATCATCCCCGCTCTCGAGGCTTCTACTCAGCAGCGCCGACCTCTTGTCATCATTGCCGAGGACATTGATGGCGAGGCTCTCGCTGTCTGCATCCTGAACAAGCTCCGTGGTCAGCTCCAGGTTGCTGCCGTCAAGGCTCCTGGCTTCGGTGACAACCGCAAGTCCATCCTCGGTGATCTCGGTGTCCTGACCAATGGTACTGTCTTTAGCGAAGAGATCGACATTAAGCTCGAGAAGGCCACTCCCGACATGCTCGGCTCCACTGGCTCCATCACTATCACCAAGGAGGACACCATCATCCTCAACGGCAACGGCAGCAAGGACAGCATTGCTCAGCGATGCGAGCAGATCCGCGGTGTTATTGCCGACCCCACCACCTCCGAGTATGAGAAGGAGAAGCTCCAGGAGCGTCTTGCCAAGCTCTCTGGCGGTGTCGCCGTCATCAAGGTTGGCGGCTCTTCCGAGGTCGAGGTTGGCGAGAAGAAGGACCGATTCGTCGATGCTCTGAACGCCACCCGAGCCGCCGTTGAGGAGGGTATCCTGCCTGGTGGTGGCACTGCCCTGATCAAGGCTTCCGCCCTTGCTCTCCGGGATGTCAAGTCTGCCAACTTTGACCAGCAGCTTGGCGTCAACATCGTCAAGAACGCCATCACCCGCCCTGCCCGCACCATCATCGAGAATGCTGGTCTCGAGGGCTCCGTCGTCATCGGCAAGCTCACCGACGAGTACGCCGCCGACTTCCACAAGGGTTTCGACAGCTCCAAGGGCGAGTACGTCGACATGATCGCTGCCGGCATTCTTGACCCCTTCAAGGTAGTCCGCACTGGTCTCATCGACGCCAGCGGTGTTGCGTCCCTCCTGGGTACCACCGAGGTCGCCATTGTCGAGGCTCCCGAGGAGAAGGGCCCTGCCCCTCCTATGGGCGGCATGGGCGGCATGGGCGGCATGGGTGGCATGGGCGGTATGATGTAAGAGATTGATGAACGAAGCGGAATGTGTTGTATAAAAAGAAACTGTAGGATCTGATGGTCGGCGCACATGGTTTGCATGTTATCACGGGACGGTATCCAGGTGGCCTCGCAATATCTCTCCCCTCTACCAAATCACTTGGAAACCCCATCTTGTCTTCATACCCCCAGGCAGAATCCCCGGGCCGCTTTGAGCCCTGTATACTAGCAAAAACTGTGTAGTACTAGAACGGAAAGACGTTCACAACCAATGCAAAAAATACTTGAATCATGTTCAACTACGTTTACCGTTGCCTACCCTTCAAAGTGCTGCCTGTTCCCGCAGCCTCTGGAGACAACAGACGCACTCTAGGCAAAACCTCCAGCACCCGTAGTATCAAAGTAACATCATCTTGAAATGTCGAAGCCTGGAGTCGTCGACATTGACGCGCACTCCTGACATCTCACGTGACGCACCTCACTGGAAACCCCACCATCCAGGAGTGGATATGGTGTTTTTCTCCCGCAATGGCCCCGCCTTCCAAAGTACCCTACTGAAGGAGAACGCGAGAGGTTCCAAGGCAACCAAGGCACCACCCAAACCCGCCCGACCCCAAGAACACCATCCACCCTCAAACCCGCCTTTATCCTCCTGTTGCTTTCCCCCTCCTACGATCCTCAACCAACCCTTCTAATTTCCGGTACGCAACTCTCCTTATTACTCCCTCTCCACTTGGCTCTCGTATAAAACCCTGGTGGCTTCCTTCGATTTTCCCTTGTCGCATTCTCTCCCGGCCGATTAATAGCTAACCGCCAGCTCTTCCCCTCCAGCCCACCCCCATCTCAAGATCCGTCTCCCTGACGTAGACCGCAATCATGGTAAGTCGGCCGCAGCAACTCACCCTGAAATTTTCGACACTAACATATGTCCGTAGTCTCAATCCGGGTATGTCCTGTACTCCTTTTCTTCATCTAGCTGCCCTCGTGTTACGACCTGTTTGCGCCTGCGAATACCGATTTCGACGCCGCGGGGCATTGGCATAAGCTCCTCCTGAGACCATCTGATGGTTGGCCGCTAACGCACCTTTTCTTCGTAGAGCCACCGTGTCGCAGGAGTGCATCTCTACGTACAACGACCTGAAGCTTAACAAGAAGCTCAAGTACATCATTTTCAAGCTGTCGGACGACAACAAGCAGATTGTTGTTGAGCACGCCTCCGAGAGCGACGACTGGGACGAGTTCCGTGAGCACCTCATCAACGCAACCGCCAAGAGCCGATCTGTACGCGCAATATCCGGCTTACTCAGAAAATTCCGTAAGCTGACCAGTACATTAGGGCACCGTTGGCAAGGGCCCCCGATACGCTGTCTACGACTTCGAGTACCAGCTTGCTTCCGGCGATGGCGTGCGGTATGTTTCCATGTCCCCTCGTGCTACTTGATCGCGAATGTTTTGCTCACTCTCCCGTAGAAACAAGCTCACCTTCATTGCCTGGTCCCCCGATGATGCTGGCATCCAGGTACGCCAATAGTTCTCACTCCTACAAGCAACCCCCATCCCCCGTTAACTTACCCCGCCACAGCCCAAGATGATCTACGCTTCCTCCAAGGAGGCCCTGAAGCGATCCCTCACCGGTATTGCCACCGAGCTCCAGGCCAACGACGCCGACGACATCGAGTACGAGAGCATCGTCAAGACTGTCAGCAAGGGTCTTGCCGCTTAAGCGTGTTAGAAATAAAATAAACCGCACGAGTACTACCCTGTGGGCGGTACAAAAGATGAACATAATTTGGGTCACTCCAAGCCTCGAGAAACCAATACCACGATTCATGTAGGGGAGGACTGGAGGGAAGAAATAGGGCGGTTAGACGTCCATGCTAGAGCGTGCCTACTATGTTTTCTTCTTGGGTGGATTCGTAAATTCACAGATTTGTCTGCCCTGACCATCTACCGTACATCCGGCGAATACTACAACATGCTGGTACGTGGAAGTTGTGGATAATTTCTACTTTTTGATTTGGCGCGTTATTCGTGATTGTCGTCCCATTATTGCGGGTTTGATTACTTCGACTGCCAGCTTGTACGGAACAAAGCGGATAACTCTTCTGCCTGCGCCTGATCCTTCAACCGTTGCATCAAGAACCCGTTCAGATCGTCCCAAAACTCATCCGTCTCCAAGGCTACTCGACCCGTGGGTTGAGTCTCCGGCTCTAGCTCCGCTTCCACGGGAGGGATAGCCGCCGCACCACCAATGACCATGATCGTGAACTCAACGGAAGTGTCCGTGTCACCAAGTAGCTCCTTGAGAATCTTACTATCGGAAACGGGCTTCTTGTTGAGAAGAATCCTCATCTTATCGAGGGGTATCCGTGTCTGCTTCTGGACCTGACTCTTGATATCTAGGAGTGAGGTGTCGAGGGATTGCGAAGTAAGCTTGATGTCGATGGGTGGGTTGCGCAAAGACTTAAGAGTCACATTGATGCTGCGCTCTTGGCCGGGGACGATTTTAGAGGGCTTTCTCATGAGTTTGGGCATGCGTGGGAGGATATACTGGGCGGTTGTTATTCTCTTTGTTCAGAGCTCAAGGGTTGCGCAGAAGAGAGCGGGGGAAGACGAGCAAAGGAAACGTACGGGCGGTCGGGCCGGGAACTTCTTGGGGTCCTCGACATGATCAGGAGAGATCTTGATAGGGCGCGACTCGAGAGAGGCCAGGAAGGTCCTGGCGAAAGCTACCTCGGCCATGGTGTAGGCGGTTTGCAGATGTGTAGGCGAGCTTGGAGGAGCGGGGTCGTGCGGACTTTCAAGGGACGACGAAAAGCCGAGCTGCAGTAGCTAGAGTAGAAGGCGAGGCGGTTTGGTGTTTAATAGGAGGCTGTAGGTGATGGAACAAAAGGAGGCATTCGTTGCTTCTCACGATTCGACAGTCGTCATTAAATCATTAGCATGATCGAAGCAACCAGACCAAGACAAGGTATCCATAGCTAGCTCTCCTCAGTCCCCACATCCCCACCGATACTTGCAGAGCATCAATCACGTGTGGCTTAGCACGATACGAGGATCTACCGGCTTATCGCATCCTAGCAAGCGCGCTGGGAAAGAAAAAAAGTTTCGGCGGGGCGGCCGTCTTTTTCTAAGTCCAGGTGCAAGACTGGAACGGGCATTTACGCTGCTCGACAATCACACTTCAATTTTATCAACAAAACTTCATTGCACTCGATATTCAAAATGGGTGTCGGACGTCGCATGAAGAAGCAGGGGCCCCCTGAGGTTCTTTCAGAGGAGCACTTTGCCAAGCTCAAGCGCAAGGCCGGTCTGCCTGCTGATGCCGCCGTTGCGGCCCCCGAGAAGAGGCGGAGGACCAACAAGCCCATTGCCGAGCCCAAGAGGAAGAACGGCGCGGCTGCGAAGAAGAACGGTGATAAGAAGGTCAATGGAGCGAAGCCTGTGAAGTCTGCGCCGGAGGCCAAGACGAATGGCAGGGCAAAGAAGGGCAAGACGCCACTACCCGCGCTAGAGGATCTATCTGAAGACGACGATGAGATCGATATTGAGGATCTGGAGGATGCCGATATGGAGGAGGGCGGGGGACTCAAGGATGACTTCCTCGACTCGGATGATTCTGTAGTAGACTCCGACGACGAGGGAGGTCACGGAAGGACCATGTTCTCAGAGGACGAGGACGAGTCAGATGCTGAGGAGAAGCTCACGGCCGCCAACATCGAGGGTCTCACGAGGAAGCTCGACATGCAGCGCGCCGAGGAACAAGCCGAAGCCGACGCAGAGCTGGCCGAGGCCGCCCTGCAGACGAACATTGACGGCGACAAGCCTCACATCCTCGACGACGAGGACTCTGACGACGACGAGCTGGCCGCTAAGACGAACGCCCTTATCGCACCCGACCTGCAACTCCTACGAACCCGCATCACCGAGAACATCCGCGTGCTCGACGACTTTGCCAAGCTCTCCGAGGAAGGCCGCTCGCGAGCAGAGTACACGGCACAGCTCGTCAAGGATATCTGCGCCTACTACGGGTACTCCGAGTACCTCGCCGAGAAGCTCTTCAACCTCTTCACCCCCCGCGAAGCGTTCGCCTTCTTCGAGGCTAACGAGTCTGCTCGTCCCGTTGTCATCCGCACAAACACCCTGCGCACCCACCGTCGCGACCTCGCTCAGTCACTCATCAACCGTGGCGTAACCCTCGAGCCCGTCGGCAAGTGGTCCAAGGTCGGTCTCCAGGTATTCGAGAGCAATGTTCCTCTGGGTGCTACCCCCGAGTACCTCGCTGGCCACTACATCCTCCAGGCTGCCTCCTCTTTCCTGCCCTGTATGGCGCTCGAGCCTCAGGAGAATGAGCGCGTGCTGGATATGGCCGCTGCTCCCGGTGGTAAGACGACGTACATGGCCGCGATGATGAAGAACACCGGTTTCATCATGGCCAACGATCCTAGCAGGGCTCGTGCCAAGGGTCTTATCGGTAACATCCACCGTCTCGGCGCTCGCAACGTCGTTGTTTCCAACCACGATGCCCGAGAGTTCCCCAGGCCCATGGGTGGCTTCGACCGTGTCCTTCTCGATGCCCCTTGCTCTGGAACAGGTGTCATCGCAAAGGATGCCAGTGTAAAGACCAACAAGAGCGAGCTCGACTTCATGCAGCTCCCCCATCTCCAGAAGCAGCTGATTCTCGCTGCCATCGATTCTGTAAACCACGCCAGCAAGACTGGTGGCTACATCGTCTATTCTACATGTTCCGTAACCGTCGAGGAGAACGAGCAGGTCGTCCAGTACGCTCTCAGCCGTCGACCCAACGTGCGTCTCGTCGATGCCGGTCTGGCTTTCGGAAAGGAGGGCTTCACGAGCTACATGGGCAAGAAGTTCGACCCATCCATGCGTCACACCCGCCGATACTACCCCCACACCTACAACGTCGACGGTTTCTTCGTCGCCAAGTTCCAAAAGTTCGGCCCCACGCCCGCCAACGTCGCCGCCGCTCGCGAGCGCTCTGTGGCTTCTTCCGGTGACAAGTCCGGTGTCCAGTCCACTCCTACAGAGGTCGAGGTTGTCGACCGCACGCCTATCGTCGATGAGGACGGTGATGACAAGGCTGGTGACGACTTTGGCGACTGGGATGAGGACGAGGATAAGGAGTATATGGAGAAGGGTCGGAGGAACGCCATGCGTAGGAGAGGTCTTGATCCGAAGAGTAACAAGAAGGCTAGCAAGCAGAGTAAAAAGTAGATACCAACCAAGGATTGGCAGGGAGCAAAAGGTTGCTTGGTCTGTATTTTTCGTCAACTTGTCGCGTAATAGAGGAACCCAAAAAGGGAATTGGAAAACATCATCCACCGTAACACCAGAGTCAACTCTCGGTTATGAGAATGTGACAGTGACCACCCTTGCAACAAGAGACGTGAATTTCATTCGTAAAGCATTACATTCATATCCTCGTTATAACCCCATCCATTGTTATTTCTAGCCGATCCTACCAGAGGGGAATCATATGTGTCCGTTGTTCCGCCTTTTTTCTTCTTCTTGGCTTTCAAGCCCGATTAACCAAGCGTGAAAACCAGAAACCGAAGCCAGAAATCCCCAAGTCTTTTTGTGCATAAAGTACAGAATCACATCCAACAATGACGAACCTTTCGATGCTAGGCGAACGTGCAGAAAAGAAGGAAGCAGAAACCATGATTACAAGGTGCATTTGATGCAAACGCAGGGGAAAAAGGTCAAAACAAAGCCGCCAATCCTTGGTATCGGTCGTATCGCATATAGGGGCGGGGGTAATTTCGTAACTGGCGTAAATGGGGATTCGAAAATCCAAATTAGGTTCGTCTTGCTGAAGGGCGCATATTCGAAAAGTGGAAGCGGCATGGAGAGCGAGGACCTTTGACGAGTAGGTGGCAGCTCACATGGCGAGGTCGTCAAATTGTGAGACGAGCTCGCGAATCGTCCACCGCCAGGCTTCCTGGTCTCTATTTCCTCTTCCGATCCACCTCTCACACTTCCTCCTCCACCGGTCTTCTTCCTCTCGCTGTCTCCTGATGAACTCAGGTCCAACGTCAAACTCTTCACCAACGAGCCAGTCATCTTTCACTTCATTAGACCGACCCTGGGGGCCTTCTTCGTCGGCAGTATTATCATCTAAATCGGGAATGTCTTTAAAAACGTCCTCGTCGTCGTCAAGAGCATCGAAGCCATCCATGGTGTCGCTCGTGTCAAGCTTGGAATTTTTAGTCCCGTCGAGCTTGAGCCAGCACATATTTTGCGGGTCAAAGACCATACCACCAACAACTTGAACCCCTTTAGTTGCGCTGATGTTGGTGATAAGAGCCGGACGGGGTGTCGATGCTTCTTTCTCGCGGGTTTGTAAAGATGCGGGGGTCTGAGTTGGGGTCGACATTTGGCTGTCGAATGCGTTGAGCACGGTCTCGTTGCCTTCCCACCGGTATGTATCGGCGTTGTAGAACATCCCGTTAACCACTGCAGCCAGGTTAGCTTCGTTGTCATACGACATTATTTTGGTCAACGAACTCTTGGACTCTTTCCCACCGTTCAAGTTTGAGATGAGATGGGGCTTCGATTGAGAGAATCGCTTCGAGTGCTTTTTTGATCGGACGGGTGATTGCGGGATGCTAGGGTTCATGTTGCGTGTCGAGAGTTGAGTGACCCGCTGAGCCGTCAAAGCAGCAACTGGGCCACCACTAGGGACCCGCTGTGCAAGGGACGTTTCACGCGCAATCCTGCTGGCCGCTGTGTCGCGGGCGAAGTTTGGGGTATAGGATGGCCTGGCCGAAGAATAAGATGCCGCAGGTGTTGCGGCAGTCTTGTTGGGCTGGACATTTTGGTACAGCTTGTTCCTCAAAGCTGCCTTTGGCCCAGTAGTGATGGGATGTTTGAGGTATCTTGTCTCCGTTTCTTTGGAGGTAGGCAGATCATCGAAGGCATCTAATTCGTGGCCGTCGCCAAAGTTCCTCTTATTCTTGGGCTTACTCAAACGCTCCCAAGTATCAGCAGCCACTTTGTATCGATGCGGGCTAGGAGATCTCATCATTGATCTGGACACAGAACGGGAATTGGGTCTGAGCTCGAGTGAGTAATCAGAGTCATGGCGACGAAACTGACGCAGGTTTTTCGATGCTGCATGGTGTGATTGAGACTGGGACGGGCCTGCTGGGAGAAACGGTAAAGGATTCTTTCTAATGGTAAGTGGACTATCCGTGTTCGCTGTGCCTGGCCGCTGAAGGTCGACGGGGGTCCGCGGCCGAATACTGGACAGTGGTCGGGCCTCGGGTTGTGAGACTGGACGCTCCTGCCGTAAAGATATGGGCCTGATCGTACCAGGGGAGGGAACAGCCCGTATCGCGGGCAAGGAGCGCTTCGATTTCAGCAGTTGCGCGCTTGTTGTAGTAGGTTCGCCACGCAGAGAGCCCACGGACCCTCTAAGCCCAAGCTCTCGACGCCGAGGAGTGGTAGGAGGAGGTAGTAGCGGTGAAGGTATGGACGAGGTAGGTGTCGGGAGACTGACGATGGACGACTTGGAAGAGTGCCCCATTCTCGACAGAGATCGCCGGCTACTACGCGGGATCGGCCCGCCGCTCTCAGAAACAGGCTCAAGCGACGTTGAATGAGCTCGCTCATGATGATTGGGACGGGTCAGCCGCGCTGAGACAGGCTTGTTCGAGAAGGTGAGGGATACAGCCGCTTTAGGCCGAGCAGGACTAACAGGCCGCGCTTCCTTGACCTTTACGTTTTTGTGCAATGATAGCTTTCCTGAGCTGAAGACATCGCCATCACCAACGTCAAGGCCGTCCAAGATATCGGCGTCGCTAGCATCAGGTGGCTTCGCGAGTGTAAGAGGCTGGTCGGGCAGTCGACCTGGCGAGCGGCTTTTTCTTCGTTGCTGAAGTCTTTCTGTGAAGTTGACTGGCCCCAGAGGGAGTACCAATCCGTCAAAGATCTCGTCTTCGCTCTCAGCCGTCATAGAACTCGATACACTTGGACTAAGTGCAGAAGCTGACGAGCTCCTATTAGAACGCCCATCACGCCGCGTACCGCCATATCTAGTGCCAAGGCTGCCTTCTCCCCAGTCTAGCTCTTCTAAATGTGCCGATGGTGTCTTGGGGATATCTTTTTTAGTGGACAGCTTAAGCTTTCCATCGGAAGGAAGCTCGAGGTCCGCCTCGAAATCATCTTCAGTCTCTGTAGGTTTTGTGTTCTTCTGGGGAGTAGGAGGGGTGATGAAAGAAACAGGTTTGAGGGCTAAACGAGTCTTAGAAACTTTGATTGTTTCGCAACCATCGCCAAAAACGTTGTCGTCGTTGTCGTCGTCGACATCTTTGAACTTGTCAAGGTTGATTGCCGGAGACAGGCCATTCGAATTGGACGGGGTCAAAATTCCTTGGTCGCACAAGGGGATATCAGGGATAGGGGCGATTCTTGCTGGCCTGGTAGGGCTTGTCTGAGTTGAGCCTGCACTGACTTGCCGAAGGCTCTCTGGAAATTCAGCCCGATCTTGCTGCTTGATCTGAAAACCCTGAGATGATTCGGGGATCTCCAAGTCAGCTTCCCAGTCGTCCTGAATAATCGTTCTAACTTTCTTTCCACCCAATCGTTTAATCGTACCACCCACCAAGGCCGAGGACGGAACATTCTGAGGAAGTGGAATACCAGCGTTTTGCGCTGCAGTAATGGCGTCGAAAGTTGACTTCTCATCATCGCCGGGTATATGTACATGCTTCTCTTCTTCTCCATGAACTGATTCGATATCTGATCGGAGTGACAAATGTGATGAGGCCGAGTCGCGGCGTTTCGGATGTTGGCTTGAAACATTGGTAGCGCCTGGTGGGCTTTGGAAAGTCAGGTCGTCGTTGTTCACCACAAAATCGTCGTCGTCGTCCCAGTTCTCAATTTCGTCCGTCACGGGTTGACGGGGTTTAAGTCGTAATGTTTCCATGATCGGTCGAAAAAAAAAAGCCGGAGATGTTACCAGCTTGCGTTAAAAACGTCACGAATAGTACGTGCTATCAATTGCGCACAGTCATTATCGTGAAAGCCAACTGTTCCCCGCATGCGCCCAAGCATTTCCCCCCAAGCGTGGAATTTGCGTCGAGAATCAGAGCACGGTTATCGGGTAGGAGTTTCGAGTGAGAGTGATCGATATCGGTAGGTGATGCTGTCGTGAAGGTCGGTATCGATTTGCAGTAGGGATTCGAGCTTCGCTGACGGAGGTTTAGTCGTCACCGTGTGGTGCGTTGAGCTGGCCACAAACGCAGCAAATAGAAACGATGAGGAGCACGAGGAAGTTCGGACGAGCACCGGTTAGTTGCAGCTTTGCTCTTCTGAACCGGTTTTTCTTAGTCTAGTTGCCCGGTTTGACAAAGTGACGTGCGAGATCGTCAAAGGGTAAGGGAATGTAGATAGTTCGATGGACTGGGCTGGGCTAGAGACTGGAGTAGGTACTGGAGTGCTGGACAGAGGAATCGGGGGTTTGTGGATTGATGGAACAGTGGGTTGAGAAAAGGAAAGGCTGGGGGTGGCAGGTGCTTGCAGGCTGTGGGTGCAGGCGATATTGCGGTAATACTGTACGGGTTTTAGGCGTGGCTGGTGGACGACAGCTAACTCTTACAAGTTAAACGCGAAGAGCAAGGGGTTAACTCTGGGGGGGGGGGGGGG
>QUZF01000025.1:869284-939697 GCA_003693555.1 Coccinonectria pachysandricola
TCCTTAAGGGGACGCTGCGTCCACTCCAACCATTAACTCATTCTTGCAGTGTAAGCGCTCGCTGCTTCCCTGTTTCCCCTGTCCAAAAACTTGAGGGTTGGCGTCCGAGCACGGTGCACGTGATACCAGCAAGCACAACCTCCCTTGCAGTTGACAGACGTCAACTTGCTGTTTCATCCATTCTCTCACCAGAGCCTGATCATTGGCTTATCTTGCCAGACAAGCACGCCCTCTCTCTTCCGACGCGTCAGAGTCGTGAAGCGGAAAAGGGTCGTCCTCCTCGTCCCTGTTCAGTTCCCTCTACGCCACCAGTGATTGTGTGACACCCGTTAGCGACGTTCCACGGACCGCTAGCTGGTAGCCCGTCAGTTGTAGCTTCAGGGGAGAGGCTGGTCAGTGGAGAAGCCCTGAAAAATTCTGCTCGGGTTATGAGGCTGGCTTCAAGATAATGTGTGGAAGTACGGGGGCTTGGTGAGAAACGACCATTGGAGAAAATCCCACATTATTCGTTCGTCGCTGTGAATGTCAGAGTGAAATTGCAGCAAGGGTTCAGAGCTGTTGGCGAGTGCAGTGGCAGTGTGCTTATGCTGGCAGCAAGCTCCACTTAGAGTAGCTACGACGGCCAACGATGCTGGTGAAGCTCTACTAGTCGGATTAGATGAACATCCCTAGATTAATGAGGATCATCTCAACAGATGGCCGGCTTCGCTCGCTCGCAGCTAGCAGCGGCTGACTGGACTCTGAGAAGTGCAAATTCAGTTTGGCCCAGACTTCCGAGTTCTTGCTAAGACATTGATGGTGAGCGCTTTAGCCCCATCACACTGTAGCAACCACTGTATCAACTATCAAAAAGTATCGCCGTGCCTGAGGTAACTGATTCGTCCATGACTCCATTCTGATCTTGACCGCTGAAGCCGGTGGAGGCCGGGAGGCCGGGTCCGATGCCCGGAAGCCCTTATGGCCATGTGGGTGGTAGTCGGTGCCTGCAGAAGCGCAGGCTGCAGCTCACCAGCTTAATCGCGGCGTACCCCGCTGCTTTAGCCGCTTCCTGCCTAAAATAATCGGACCTCGTTGAGCTGCAGAAGCTTTAATAAACCTTGTGAATAAAGGAATAGCAGTAGCCTCCTCTTTCCGATCTCCTTCTTCCTTTCTTTTTCTCCTCCTAACGCTTACCTCGCTCGCTGGCAGATCACTACGGAAAACCATCAGCTGACAACGAGTCATAACGAACGACCCTTTCGAAAGTCCACCCAAACATAGGCACTAGATAGATAAGATTGTACGGAACAAGACCCCTCAAACCCCCCTGGAGCCTCTGTGCGGCGCTACTGCGTAGTGTGTACCTCCGTCGCTTCGCGAGCCTGGACCCTGGTGGCTAACTAATATTCCTAGCACTGTTGGTCGCCACAGCTCGTGTCCCGTCCAAGAAAGAAAAGACAGCGCTCTTCCTTCTACAGTAATTTGTTTACACTGTTTGCTGACCTTCGGTTATCAAAACGCACGTCACCAATCGTTCTCCACCTCTTCTCTAGTCCGTCGTCTGATATAGACCACGAAACAGTGCTTCAACTTTAGAACGTCCCCTCCTACCGGCAGAGCCCTGTTTCGAAAGCAATTTGGCATAACATGGGGTCTCAACGAGTTTTGAAGTTCGCTCGCACTGACAACAAAGATGACTTCGTTCTCTTGCACGTCACTTCGAAAGGCTCGAGACCCTTGGATGTTAAGATTGTAGGCACTGAGGGAGAAGCTCAATATTCTACGTCATGCAAGTAACTTTGTTAGCCTCTAGTCTCTCCAGTCCTCTACCCTGGCAATCAGCAAGTTCGCTATCTAAGAGCATGGTTTACGCTGAAAAACTAGACCCTTCTTACTAACATACGTCCTAGTAAAACACGATCGAGCAAGTAGCTTGAGAGCCCAGAATTGCCCTGTCTCGGAGCAAGAATGGCTATCGATACTTGAGAATCTACTCAGTCAAAAACCACAGCATGAGATACAGGTAACTGCGACGGTACAACGAGAATCGTCGATCTCAATCACGGTACGAAAGGAGACTGGAGGCATTACGGTAAGTAGGACAGGAGGTGCCTCGAACTTACTTTTAACATGCTGAGCGTGCTGACCATCACAATAAAGCAACGTCTTGGCGCCATCATCGTAGACTTTGATCCAGAGGCCGTCATTGGTTTGTATGAGTGGTGTGGACTGGCAGTCGACGATGCAGTCTCAAACAAGCAAGAGGTGATTGATTTGGCTGCCAAATCCAAAGAGTCCGAGGATGCTATCATGCAGCTACAGTCTCAGCTGGGAGAGTTGCTCCAAGCGAAATCAGAAGATGAGGAGATAATGTTTCGCAAATTCCAAGACCTTTTAAACGAAAAAAAGGTGAAGATCCGCGAGCAGCAAAAGATTCTGGCATCAGGGAAGTTGGAAGCAAATCAGCCAGACCTATCTCAGATACCCCAAGCAGCTACAACCAAGGCCTCACCATCTAAGCCAACCCGAAAACCAGGTCGTTCCCGGAGTTCTAAAAGAAAGGCAAACGCATCGAACACCGTCGAGTCGTCAGAAGATGAAGAGCAACCTCAGTCTATGGAGCTTGACGATATCAAAGCAGAGCCTGAAGAGACAGATCTAGGGAACACAACTGAGGCTACAGCATCAGCGAGTGACGACGAAGATGAGGTGGAACAAAGCGCCAAGGCTTCTACTGACACAGTTCATGATAAATCAGCAAAGGTTTCTGGAGTATCGTCTACGCGGAGGACAGATGTAGAACCAACACTCCCCAAAAAGGTGGTAGACGCGCCTCCACCTCCCAGAAGCCTGCCATTCAACAACAAATCAGCAAAAGCAACAAAAGCAGTCATAGCGCCTGCAGCCAGTAGCGAGACGGATTCCGACGATGAGTTGTAGTACGGCAAGCAATGAGGTCGATAAGACAGTCAGTTATGAGATACGCATAGAATAGCACGGATTTTCACAATGTCGGTAGTTTATACTCGTTATTTCTTCTGCCTACTCTAGATACTAGAGGAATGACTTTCGGCTCCTAGCGCCAGGCCCTCATCAAGATCGCTTTACCTCCGGTCGTCCTTGTCGAAGCGGTGGGTCCACCAGACTCGGACGTGCTTCTGGTTTCCAAGCTTCGAAATCTCGGCAATCTCCTCTTGTGTCAGCTTGAATGTGTTGACACGGTCCAGGTATCCCTGGAGTCTCTCTGGCTTTGCGCTGGTCGTGATGGCAATGATGTCCTGGTCAATCACGTATCGCAGACCAATCTCCGACTCGGTAACCTTGTACTTTGCGGCAAGCTTCTTCCATAGGGGATCCACGGGACCGTCCTTGGCGTTGGTCAGGGGCGTCAGCTCTGAGTAGGCTGATACGGCAATGTCGTTCTTCTTGTGGAATTCGATCAAATCGCCGTGCTGCAGGTAAGGGTGGTACTCGATCTGGTTGATGGCGGGCTTGACCTTGGCCGTCCTGAGGATAGCCTCAAGGTGCTCCTGGAGAAAGTTGGAAACACCGATGGACTTGACGCGGCCAGAGGCTTGAAGGGCCTCAAGATCGGCCCACTTCGCCTGGAGCTCCTCGTCGGAGTCGGCGAAGAAGGGGGAGTGGATGAGATACAGGTCAATGTACTCGAGGTCGAGCTTCTTAAGAGACGTGTTGAACTGCTCGAGAGTATTGCTCTTCTTCTCACCGTCGCACTTGGTGGTGACGAACAACTTCTCGCGAGGGACACCAGAAGCCTTGATGGCGGCGCCGAGCTCAGCCTCGTTACCGTAGACTGTCAGTGATTAGCGAGACATTCTCGATGCGGGGAAGACCAGTCACCACCTACCTTCGGCGCCGTCAAGGTGGTGGTAACCGAGCTGGATGGCCTTCTTTGTGAGCTCGACCAGGTCATTATCGAGAGGAGCAGCGTTGTCGGAGCCCTTGTAGTGGGCAGTTCCGAGACCATAGGCCAACTGTTCCGAGTCAGCTCGCTGTATGACAAATTGCTGTGAAACGTATCGTGGATCTCGTCTTATATGAGGCTGTCGTTGCTGGCTATTTCAGGGTTACAACTCACCACTGGGATCTCGTTGCCATTGTTCAGCTTGAGGGTGGGGATAGTGGCCGCCATGGTGAATTGATTCTATGGCTGTTGCTATTTTAGGTGATGTTCGTTTTCGCCGGCTTGGTTGAGGAGGACCTCGACTGTATAGTACAGTGTTTACTTGTTCAATTATAGAATCTACAGAGCTGTCACAAGTAGAAAGTGCAAATGTAAGGGAGCGGACTGCGTGGCTTTTAAATGTGCTGCTGATCACGGAGTACCGGGTGAGGCAATGCGGGTCGCGATTCCGTGATTTGTCAAGCACGCACCATTGGCCGAGCAAGGTGACGATTCGGAATTGAATCGCCAAGTAGGAGGAGCGGATCTACCGACGGTAGCTCTGGGGCGTTGCTATCCTGCTTGTTAGCTCCGCCGGTTCGCGTCAGAGGGTAGTTGGTGGTGCAAGTGCGGTTGCTTGTTCCCAACGTTGTGACCGCCCCCAAACAACTGCTTGAACCAGTCCAGCAAGCCTTCGCGGTATACAGTGGATTACAGTGCTCCATAGTATAGTGGTAGAGTTGGGTGCAATATCCGGTAGCTAGGATGATGAATCCCGTGTCCGCTTCTGCTGGTCAACCGGGTGGTCCTTTGTGGTTTGCGACATGTAAGTGTGAGAGTTTGATCCGTCCGACCGGCTGGCACCCAATTGCCCCCCTCTTTTGGCCCCTCGCTAACCTTGTACCCCTCATAATCTCATGGCGACATCGGGGCAAGCTGAAGGTCTCGAGAGTTGACGTTGAAACTTGGCTGTATTGTAGAATCTTCAGGGAGCAGTAGCACCGGCCAATGGATAGGGTTTGGCATGTCGATGTAAGACATCTGACACCTTCTCCCGAGTGGCAGCCACGCTTTGCATCCACTAATTGAACTGGGTTCAGTTACAGCCGCGGCTCTTACGTTAAAAATACGTCGACTAATTACGTGCAGGTCGTATCCGTACAGTTCCCAAAGCCGGCCTAGGCCCGAGAAGAGCGGAGGTCGGACCGGACGAACCTCCGCATCGAAATAAGTACTGAGTTAGACTAGTCTAGTACATGTAGTGATGTCAGGACTGATTGGTGTTGCCACTTTGGCGTTGCTTGTGTAATCAACGCTCAACCACGACAAAGTCAATATTTGGAATCCTTTGATGATCCATGATATACAAAGGACAAGAGTCCCGCCCCTCAAAATTGACATGCCCTACCTGCTCTGCTGAATCCCCCTTTGCAATTACCGTTGATGCTTTATCGTGCACTTCTCCGTAGGACCATTTCTCCTTCTCGGATCCGAATTAACATGACTGCTCAACTCGCCAACGGCGCAACGCCGCGCGCATCCTATCAAGGGAAAACACTCGACGACCTCCCCAAGTCATGGCGTTTTACTCAATCGCTTCCTGCCGACTCCCTCTTTCCGACACCGGCTGACTCCCATAAGACCCCTAGGGAGGATATTGGGCCCCGACAAGTGCGCAACGCCATATTCACGTGGGTACGGCCAGCGGAACAAAAGGACCCCGAGCTACTCGCCGTCAGCCCGGCTGCGCTACGCGATCTAGGCATCAAGGCGGGCGAAGAGAAGACGGAGGATTTCAGGAATCTCGTGGCTGGTAATAAACTTTATGGCTGGGACGAAGAGAAGCTCGAGGGTGGATATCCCTGGGCGCAATGCTATGGAGGATTCCAGTTCGGGTCCTGGGCTGGACAGTTGGGCGACGGACGAGCCATCTCGCTCTTTGAGACGACGAACCCTGCGTCTGGAGAGCGATATGAGCTGCAGCTGAAGGGTGCAGGCTTGACGCCCTACTCGCGCTTTGCAGATGGTAAAGCTGTGCTGCGGTCCAGCATCAGAGAGTTTGTCGTCTCCGAAGCTCTCAACGCTCTCCGGATACCGACCACTCGAGCTCTATCATTGACCAGGCTTCCCGAGTCGAAGGTTCTGCGCGAGCGGATAGAGCCTGGAGCTATCGTGCTGCGTTTTGCGCAGTCTTGGCTACGTCTCGGCAGTTTCGATCTTCTCCGTAGCAGGGGTGACCGGGACTTGATCCGCAAGCTGGCCACCTACGTTGCCGAAGACGTCTTCGGCGGCTGGGATCAGCTCCCCAGTCGGCTGGACAATCCTGACGAACCTACAAACTCACCCTCGCCAAAGCGTGGATTGGCTGCCGCTGACACCGAAGGCCCGGATGACGCTGCGGAAAATCGGTTCACCAGGCTCTATCGAGAGATTGTGAGGAGAAATGCCATCACCGTTGCCAATTGGCAGGCCTACGGCTTCATGAACGGTGTGCTGGTGAGTGACAGCGTGAGCCTTCGGGATTGATATATGTGTGCTGACATTTCCTCGACAGAATACCGACAACACTTCCGTCTATGGCCTGTCCATCGACTTCGGCCCTTTTGCCTTCATGGACGACTTCGATCCCGCGTACACACCCAACCACGATGACTACTCCCTACGATATGCATACAAGAATCAACCAACCATTATTTGGTGGAATCTGGTCAGGTTTGGAGAGGCTCTGGGCGAGTTGATGGGCATGGGCGCTGATGTTGATGACACAGCCTTCGTGGCCAAGGGCGTCACGGAAGAGCAGGAGCCTAAGACCGTTGCCAGAGCCGAGAAGCTCATCACGCAAGTCGGAGAGGAGTACAAGGCTGTCTTCCTCGGCGAGTACAAGAGACTAATGACCGCTCGTCTGGGCCTGCAAAAATTCAAGGACTCCGACTTCGACCTTCTCTACAGCGAGGCTCTCGATACCATGGAGACTCTGGAGCTCGACTTCCACCATTTCTTCCGTCGCCTCAGTGGCCTCAAGATTTCAGAGATCGAAACACCAGAGGCAAGGATAGAGAAGGCCTCGATCTTCTTCCACCAGGAGAGCCCACCCGTACAGCTTAAGGAGCCTCAATCGCGAGAGCTGATTGCCAAGTGGCTGGCCAGCTGGCGCGAACGTGTCGTCGAAGACTGGAAGGATGGTGACGACGTTTCAGAGGCGCGAGATGAGGAGAGGATCCGAGCCATGAAGAAGGTGAACCCTAACTTCGTACCGCGAAATTGGATTCTCGACGAGCTCATCCAGCGCGTTGAGAAAGGTGGAGAACGCGACGTGCTTGATCGCGTCATGCATCTAGCTCTGCATCCATTTGAAGACGCATGGGATGGCGAAACGTTCGAAGGCGTGAAGTACAGTGGCGATAAGGAGGAGGAGCTCCGGTGGACAGGCGACGTACCCAGCACAAAAAGGGCTATCCAGTGCAGCTGCAGTTCATAGAATAATTTCACTCAGCCGACATACAGCAAGATTATCTAGTAGTAATTCCTCCGAGACTCGTTTGTGGTGACGTAGTCCCTTCCTGTGCGTTCCAATGCCAAACTTCACGATGGTAATTTGAGATGTTACGACCGGCGGTAAGAGGCAGCGGTCACGGAGATTGGTTACTCTCCCATGCTTCCATAACGGCGTAATAATATTTCATCTTGAACACAAGATAGAGGAAGACTCGATCGAGAGCAGCAGGTCTACTAAAGTGAACCTGTGCACGAGCTCACCTACAATAAAATGTGCCCGTGGTACAATTTTTTTTTGGTGAAGAAAGAAGAAAGAGAAAAAAAACAGGCCAGGCGTGCTGCGTAATATGTTGTCCATGGTGGAGCTCTGCGGGTGCGAGCGTGAAAGCCTGAGGCAGCGAGTATAGCTGCCGACCAATGGGAGTTCATGTAAATTAATCGCGGGCTAGCGCCACTAAATCCATCACCCCGAACAGCAGTTCCCTTCGAGACGTCAACGACCTTGAGCATTAAACCGCCACAACGGCTCCTCACGATCATCACCTTTACTCCGTCAAGGCGACACGATGCTCCGAAGTTCTCTAGCACGTTCGGCTTGGCGGACAAGCCGGAGGGTTGCGAATGTCTCGCGGGCCTTTAGCACGACGCAGCAGCGCCCTGCCGAGGTGGAGTTAACAATTGGTGAGCAGCTTTGTGTATCCAGCCATTGACCGGTCCGATGATTACTAACACCTCGACAGATGGAAAGAAGGTGTCTATTGAAGGTATGCCGGCATGTATGCGAGTCTACGGCGACGTATTCTGACGATCGTGTAGCCGGTTCGGCCCTTATTCAAGCATGCGAAAAGGCTGGTGCTACAGTTCCTAGGTATGTTGAGGACAGCATGGTAGATATTGATATCCTTGCTGACTTGCCACAGATACTGCTACCATGAGTACGGAACTTTCGAGCGTCCCCGACCGAGAAATCGCTAATCATATATCAGGAAGCTTGCGATTGCCGGCAATTGTCGAATGTGTTTGGTGGAGGTTGAGAAGGCCCCTAAGCCCGTGGCCTCGTGTGCCTGGCCTGTGCAGCCCGGCATGGTCGTCAAGACCAACTCGGCGCTCACTCACAAGGCTCGCGAGGGTGTCATGGAGTTCCTCCTTGCGAACCATCCTCTCGATTGCCCTGTCTGTGACCAGGGTGGAGAATGTGATCTTCAGGACCAGTCTATGCGATATGGCGCTGACCGTGGCCGATTCCATGAGGTTGGTGGCAAGCGAGCCGTTGAAGACAAGAACATTGGTCCCTTGATCAAGACTTCGATGAACCGATGCATTCACTGCACGCGTTGTATCCGATTTGCCAACGATGTTGCCGGTGCACCAGAGCTCGGCTCCACCGGCCGTGGCAACGATATCCAGATTGGTACCTACCTCGAGCAGAACCTGGACTCTGAGCTGTCCGGTAACGTTATCGATCTCTGCCCCGTCGGTGCCCTAACCTCCAAGCCCTACGCCTTCCGTGCTCGTCCTTGGGAGCTGAAGCACACCGAGTCGGTGGATGTCCTCGACGGTCTTGGTTCCAACATCCGTGTCGACTCGCGAGGTCTCGAGGTTATGCGAATCCTCCCCCGCCTGAATGACGACATCAACGAAGAGTGGATTAACGACAAGTCCCGATTTGCCTGCGATGGTCTCAAGACCCAGCGATTGACCATGCCCTTGGTCCGCCGCGAGGGTCGCTTTGAGCCTGCCGACTGGGAGGAGGCCTTGACCGAGGTCTCCCGCGCTTACCAGATCAAGAACCCCCAAGGTAACGAGTTCAAGGTTATTGCTGGTGCTCTTACTGAGGTTGAGTCGCTGGTTGTTGCCAAGGATATGGCTAACAAGCTCGGATCTGAGAACTTGGCCATGGATACCCCCAATGGTAGCAAGCCCGTCGCTCACGGTGTCGATGTTCGATCCAACTTCCTCTTCAACTCCCGAATCTGGGGTATTGAGGAGGCTGATGCTATCCTGATCGTTGGCAGCAACACACGGCACGAAGCCGCCGTCCTCAACGCCCGCATCCGAAAGCAGTGGCTCCGATCCGACCTCGAGATTGGTGTTGTCGGAGAGCCCTGGGACTCTACCTTTGAGTTCGAGCACTTCGGAGCCGACCACGCCTCATTGAAGAGCGCTCTTTCTGGCGAGTTTGGCAAGAAGCTCCAGTCTGCCAAGCGACCCATGATCATTGTTGGCTCTGGTGTCACGGATCACCCCGACGCCAAGGCTTTCTACGAGACTGTCGGCTCCTTCGTCGAGAAGAACCCCAACTTCCGCAACGACGAGTGGGATGGCTACAACGTCCTCCAGCGTGAGGCCTCGCGAGCTGGTGCTTTCGAGGTTGGTTTCGTTCCTCCCTCTGCTGAGGTTGCCGAGACCAAGCCCAAGTTCGTCTGGCTCCTTGGTGCCGACGAGATCAACGAAGCCGACATTCCCAAGGACGCCTTCGTTGTCTACCAGGGCCACCATGGTGACAAGGGTGCTCAGATTGCCGATGTCATCCTCCCCGGTGCCGCCTACACCGAGAAGGCCGGTACCTACATCAACACCGAGGGCCGAGTCCAGATGACCCGTGCCGCTACCTCCCTACCTGGCGCCTCCCGAACCGACTGGAAGATCCTCCGAGCGGCCAGCGAGTTCTTCGGCGCTCCCCTGCCTTACGATGATGTTGCCATGGTGCGAGACCGCATGACTGAGATCAGCCCTGCGCTGGCCGCCTACGATGTTGTCGAGCCCGTCGCTCTACCCCAGTTGAGCAAGGTGCAGCTTGTGGACCAGAACAAGGGTGCCCAGATCAGCGGCTCACCTCTGAAGAAGGTTATCGAGAACTTCTACTTCACAGATGTTATCTCGCGAAGGCATGTCTTTTTCAACTATCCCATTCCCTCAGCCTTTGTAGCTTTCTTTTTTGCTAACTCAATCTCTAGCTCACCCACGATGGCTCGTGTCTCAGCATCAAAGATCACCGGCGACCCTAGGACAAACTTTATGGCTCCCGGTATGGAGGAGGACAAGCCCATGGGTCAGGTCGAGTACGGCGTGTAAGGCTGAAGGAGGAGCGGCAAAAGAATAGAGAAAGACTTTCTTTTGTTTTGTTAATCGTCTTGGGATGTTCGCAGTGTTATGTACATATAGGACGTCGGTTTGGAGGGGCAAAGGTAAATAAGTCGTAATTACTGGTCCCTTCCTCCCTCGATGTGAGCGTCTTTTGGCTTTGCCTTATTTTCTTGAATCTATCATAACGTTTTCAACTTTTCCTTACTCTGGAAGTAAATATCGACGTGAAGAATTTCTGCCGCTTGGGTGGTGTGCCAGCAAGACCAGAACCGTGACGCTTGACCCGTTCCTACTCGGCTTCACGCTCACGCTCCATCTTGTACTGCTTCAAGTATGGGTCACGAACACCCTGAATGTGCTTCTCATAGCCTTCGAGATAAGCGGCCGTGCCATCCGCGAGTTTCATAACTGTCTTGGATGCCCATTCACGCGGGTTGCGCTCAGAACCAGGTTGAGGGTCAAAAACTGCCGGGACTTCGGAATTCTTGACGTTGAGGTTATAGTCCTCGGCTCGTTTGCGAGCAGGGACTGTCATGTTGGCAATCATATCAGCCGTGTCGCTTGGCATTAGGCCCGGTTCAGCGTCTAGAAGAGGAGTGCCTGCTGCCTTGGCGGCCGCTTCCTGACGACGAGCTTCCTGGATGACGCGCTCGCGTTCACGCATCGCCAGTGCGAGGACGTTGTCACGGACTCTGGCGGCATGAGCGTCGATGGCGTCTATGTGGGTCTTCACGCGAGCGGATGCTGGTTTGAGATTTGCTGCGGGCTTGTGGATGTCGTCGCTGGCTTCGATGGGAACGAAGAGGGCGGGGTCGAAGGTTCTGAGGACTGGGAAGGTGGAACGGTCATCCGAATCCGTGTTATTAGATGTGCTTGTGTGTTCCAAAGAGGATCTGCGTATCTGTTGCGATGAAGGGTCCGATGAGGTTTGCGGACGAGGTTGAGGATGTGATGCTTGGACGCTAAGGAAGTCGTTCCGTTGGTGTTGCGGTTGGGCCATGGTGATTACAAGAAAATGACCTCAGGAAACATAATGGTCCGTTAAGGTGTCATGACAGGTTCTTCTCCTTGCTGGTTATTTTACGGTGGTGTTGTGGGGGGGGATTTGTGAAGCTGAAGAGATGGCGTGCTGCTGAAGATAAGAGTGAGGTATACTACAGTTAAGAAATCCTAGCATTGACTGAAGCCGTTAAGGCGCCACTTCTGCGGGCTGATCACCAAGGGTCCATAACTCGCCGTTGTACCTGCATAGGAGAGCAGCACAGGTACTTGAGAAAATGGAATCAAATACTACTGATAAAAGACTGGATAGTAGACTTGGGGCGTAACTATCGAGAACCAAGAGGAGACAGTCCGAGTGCTTTGGTGGTACGTCCAATGGATAGAATGTTGAGGTTTTTGTTTTAATCTTTTCGAATTGACATGTCTAAATGATCGCTATGATACAGGCTCGAAAATAAATAACTTTGAGCATATTGTTATGCAAATAAAAATATGCCGTATTCGACTGTGAACCAAGTAAGTATAAGTTCTCCGACCCTTACGCGAAAGGCTCTTCTCCGCCCCCTAGGAATATGCAACAGGCAGCCGATTGAAGATGCAGCATCGGCGTAATGTACCCAATACATCAATCAAACGGTGAATGAACCCATGTAAAGGTCCAGAAGTGGTGATTCGCGCCTCTCTCGAGAAGCCATTGACCTTTTGATGTCCTTCTCGTTCTTTCGACCTGATGATGAGTGTTGTTGACTCCTTGCTCGTGACGAATTTCTCCTTTTCGTCTCTGCCATCTACCAAGAAAGTCTCCCTGTGAAGCGAGCAGACACTTAGATCCTTGGCGCCTAAGTACGTGTCGTTGCGAGACTACACAGACCTTGTCCTATCGGATGCGGCCTTGTGTGCTTCGGAACCACCGAAGTGATTTAGTATGTTGGTAATTTGACCAGCAGAACTTTCCATCATCGTGGCGGAAGCATGTTCCGTATGTATTCTCGCACAAGCCTCGCCGCTGATCGCACTATGTCCTCAAGTCGGCGATCCTTACGTCTCCGCATCCAGAGGAGGACAAGCCCAAGGATGATGAAATCCGCAATGACATGCTTCATGATGAGCCAGGCTAGCCATCGTGCCCAAGCCGGAAAACTGCGTTCTTTTCTAACACGCCATTCGCGCCCCATCGTGATCTGCTCCCGTAACGCAGCGACTTCTGTAGACATCTGCATGAGCGCACGCTCTACTTTCTTCTGCCACCGGCCGCTACCTCGGCTCGTCACGCTCATCTGCTCTTCATCGTCTTCCAACATCTCTGCAATGTTCATCTCACGCTGCGATTGCATTTCCGCCTGGTCATGCTCGCTCATAGGACTGATGACCCGCATGGGGGCGTCGGGGTCGACCGCCGTCTCGGGTCCAAGTCGTCGTTGTGAGTTGCCGCCAACGGATCGAGCGGCTTGTGGGGAGGATATGGAGGAGCTGGGACTGTTGTTCTTGATCTGATTCCAGACGAATTCGAGCTCATCGACGAGTTCTTTAGCGTCCCTGTACGGGTTGTGTTAGCCAGGTGCGATAGGAACAAGCAACAATCGGCAAGGACAGCCTTACGGTGTTGTCGCATATCGATGCATAGTATTTATCAAAGCCTCGACATATCTTCGCTTCGATTCTGTCCGGCTAAGACCTTTTTGTAGGCTCCAGGCATCCCACTTGTCCTTCTCGCGCTGTACGTCGTCGATAGATAGTCCCGATGCAGCTGTCGGCCGCTCCATAACCCCGTCAACATCTCCTTCCATCGCTTGCTTATAGAGTCCATAGAGCCGTAGACGATCGGAAGGAGGTGGTCGAGTGGCGCCCGTTCTTGGTATCTTCTTGACGGTATTGAGAGCGTGTACGAACACGCGATCTGGCGATGTCGGCGTCAGCACGAGCTTGCTCGGGTTTGCACTTGATGCATGGTAGGTTTGAGTCTGACTATACTGACCTACTGAATCCGCCATGTTAAAGGTATATGTTGGTATTGGAGATCTCGTAGAACTCTACTATAGCGTATGGTGGGAAGAGGGTCGCGGCGAGATGGTAGACGATGGCTATTCTCTAATCGCGGCCTGCTCTAGACCGTTTGAGCCGCGGCTTCTGGTTGACAGTCCACTGGCTAGACTAGATGCCAAGAAGAATAAGAATTAATCATAGAGATTACAAGGCGAATAAGTGAGGGGTATGCACGCTAGATTTGTATTTGTGGCAATTGTTATTCACGAGAGGGGAACGGGGATGAAAAGCGAAGCAAAAGTAAATCATCATTGACGTCGAACACGTTTGGTAGAAGTACAGTAGTGAGCCGCAGTGCAGTAGTGAGTGACGATGGCTGAAGGCCGTTTATCGGCAATCAACGCAACCTCGGCGCAATCTTGCCCCTGAAACGCCCAAGCCTGATTGGTCACTAAGATAGCGGTCGCCCCCGTACTGTAATCCCCTACAACGTTAACGTAGACGCTATCCACCCCCGCGTCTCATTTAATAACGTGCTCACCATTTAGTCTAGCTAATTACTGTAATATGCTCACCATTTAGTCTAGCTAATTACTGTAATATGCTCACCATGCATGTGAAGTCGTGAAGTACTGTAGTTAGAATGCTAACTTCGGACCGAAGACTATCATCCCAAGCTTAAAAGTCCAAGACCTACAGTAGCTCAACTAAAGGTCCAAAACTTCGCATTAGATTTGGCCACTTTCTTTTACTCGAAAAGGTTCACAGTTACCTCGGAACTTAAACCTTGGTCCAGCATCCGAAATGAATGGATTTGACTCGCGACAGCGGAGCAGGCAGATCCAATCCAACATGAGATAACGCTGATAGCGGCCGTCTCTACCGAATGAATCGCCTAACCGCACCCTTTTCCAATCACATTGGGCGACGGCCAATAGTCTCCGAAAGTTGAAGGCTTCAATCTGTTCAGCGTGAGCGGTGCATTTGGGTCGGGTATCAGTTGTGAAGGTATTCTGGTAGCCTCTCCCTCGTCCTCATTCCAGGGCCTTTCCTTTGGCAATCCCCTTCACTGCCTCTGCTGCTTCCTTTGCTAAATGCGCATCGTGAGCCTCTAGGAACGCCTTCTTTTTATCTCCATACAGCTTCATCGCCTTCTTATTTTGCAAAGCCATGTTTGCCGCTTTTTGGCCAGCCTCCTTCTTGCCCAAGCCCGTCCCCACGCCAAGAAGCTTGTCCTTTTCACCCCAACCGTCCAGATACACACCAACGGTAAATAAAGGAAGCCCAGTATTTCTGTCCTTCATTTCCCGGGAAGGCATATCTGCGTAGCGCAAATATATGCCCTTAACCACTAAAATCCGAGCGAGTTGCTCCTTTGGCGTTATCTCTTTTGGCGCAGACACTGCACCAGAAGCTGAATCGTTGTTGGACACACTTGAAGTAGTCGCACTCTGCTTCTTCGATTCAACTTGCTTGATCTGATCTTTGATGGTCATACCCCAGAGTGCCTTCAGCCATATGATGACATTTGCCAGGCCATTTTCGGGATCTGACATCACAACAGCGGCAACATACGCCTCAAACATGTCTCCTTGGATCTTGATAAGATCCTTACTTGGTCGTCTTGATAGCATAAGCGCTTCCATAGGGCCCATATCACGCGGTAATCTTGCCCGTTTCTCCATCCCATACTGGCGAAAGTATTCAGCGAGGGTAACATTGCGTACAAGTTGCTCTCGGAGTTGAGAGCATCGTCCCGCTGGTGTTTGCGTAAAGGTACTGTATATAAGACCAGTGGCAATCATCTCCAGGTAAGAGTCTCCAAGCCACTCAAGACGCTCGTAATTTGGCCCATGGCCTATTCCTGGATGGCTGAATGCGGAGAGCTCGAGTTCCGGGTCCAAGATTGGCGGTAGCGGTGGTAGCTGTGTTGCAATTTCTGAATAAACCCAAGGTGTTGAGCCTGCCCAAAAATTCGGAATCGGAATGTTGCTTTCCGCGTGCACCCGCTTACGAGGCCGTGAGTTCTCGGGCTCGTCGTTGATTCGCTTGCTCATTTCTTCAACAACTAGTATGGAATTGGGTGTTTCAAATGCCAACCTCTTGGACGTCAATGTACAATGTGAGGTCAAGCTTTGATGGTGAGTGGAAAGTCTTTGCTGTAAGACGAAGTACTCAGGTACCAATATGAGGATCCACATGAAAAGTTGTGACCAATCAGAGATTATTAGCGCGACATTGGCTCAGATGTCCGAACGTCCATTCATCATCAGGAAAAAGTTACTGGAAGACAATTCGGGTCAACAGATGTCAAGATGAGTGTTCCACGCGCACGGATATTGGATTTGATGAAGGTAAGAGAGACCAGTTGCGCCATTGATATTTTGAGGCCCCCTTTACTAACTCGTCTCCCAGGCGCAATGCCAAGTCTTCGCGACGACGTACAACCCCGAAGGTGTCCGCATGGGCAATAAGGTCCTGCGACAGCGACTAAAGGGCCCTGCCATGGCCGCATACTATCCGAGAAAGGTCGCGACTATTAAGGATCTGAAGCGCGAATTCGGCCCAACCCTGACAACGTGGGATGAGTCGGAAGAGGATCGATTCGAGTATATTGAGGAGTAAGCATAGAAAGGACACCCCCTCTTGATTGGCAGCAATACTGACTGTCGAAATCTAGACTCAAGGCCCGTGGAAAGAGCGCCCCGAAGAAGAAGAAGGGTCCTCCTGGTATGTTTCAATCCTGGCTGAAGTACCTATGATCGACTGCTGACATGCATGCAGCTCCTACCGGGAAGAAGCGATAAACCGATGCATTTATGATGACGCTACTACAACGGACGAATCGTACGCGAAGAGTCCTTTTTTCGAGGAAAACCGACAAGACAAAGGGATCCCGTCGAACACGAAGATAAAGGAAATGGTTGGAGGAATTTGTACTTGAGGAGCAGTGAAGACGCCTGCACCACGGTGTTGGCTGATGTATGTATCACCATCTGTATCATAATCCGGAAAATTTGTACAGAACATGTCCACCTTCTCGACGGAAACGTCTTGCAAAGAAATATCAATCTACTTGAAGAGGGAAAGAGATGGTCTTATGCAACTGATGCTCGAGCTGAGGAACGTCCAACCAGACGTAGCGATAGAAGTGTTCATCTCGAAAAGTTTGCCGTTGGCGCTGCACCAAGAGTATCAGTGAGACTGCCCGAAAGCCCTGAGAACCCGTTAGTGTGTTTGCCATTTGGTCCAGTTACGCAACACAACTTGTGCAGAGCACTAGCACTGGCCTTTCCCTACCAATGCTTTGCTGCACGCATTTTGCAGTTGAATTGTTTTCGGCCGGGGCAACATTAATTCTCTTATTTTTACGACATGGCCATCCATATTTTGCTTTGCGCTTTGGGAACGAACGGTATTGGTGATACCATGCAAGTCCATCTACCTTGATGCTAGTTTCACTTCAAACTCACTTCAGTTCTCAAACTTAATCGTGTCTCATGATCTCACCTTCCGCATAAGCTGGTTCCCCGCAAGCTGCATCGTGTTTTACTATATTAGTTGCGTACTAGTAATAGTTAGTTCACCTGGGGTAATAGGGTTCTGGAGTCCTATCGAGAAGCTTCGACCGTCTGCGGCTGCCACCTGCCATCACATATCGCAGGTTCCATAAGCATTACAGCCCAGGCCGCCAGCCGCCAGCCGCCAGCCAGCTGTGCCTGACAAATTACTGGTAAAGTGACATATTCCTTCGGTTTTTTCCACAGCGAGGTGAGAGCTCTTCCCCTTTCTGAATTTTCCTACTCAAGCCTGCCTTGGCTTCTGGTCAGTGAATAACCTCCAACCTTGCAGCCTTCCCTTCTTCTCTTCTCTCCTACCAACCTTCACTCTCTTTTCTTTTCAACTCTCGTTAAACCTGTCTCTGCGACGTACAGTCTTTCATCTGTTGATCTCCGTCGTCTTCTCGAAACGTTTTCATCGCTTCACCCTGGCACCCGCATCTGCATCAACTCCTGCGCCTCACGCAAAAGCAACCTCTCGATGTCGGGTCATTCTGGTTCACCTCCAGCGAAGGAGACTTCGGGGCCTTCCATAGTTCTCCATGACGAGAATCGAACCGGCTCAGAAGGGGCGCTACTGGTTTCCAGACCAGAGAGTGTACGTGTAACTGTGTTCCCTCCACTCATTGGCCACTTGCATTCCATCCAACGCCAGGTCGTTTGCTCGCAACTCTTCCATGAAAGATTTGAATATATCTGATCATTACTGATTATCCGAGTAGCAGGATGCCACGGTAGGGACTTCCGTTAAGAAGAACGTCTCAGCTCTGTCCACTTCAAGAATGGCCAACCAAGGAGTGCCAAAGGTTTGTGGCTTTCTCGTGCGCCCGATATCGCCAGCTAATCATGACAGAAGATGAAGATGAACCACGAAGCTACCAAAGCCGAAGACCCATATCCAATGGACAGACTTCTCGCCCGTCTTTCAGAGCAACAAGCCGTCCTGAATCAACAGACTGAGGCACTTCGATCGGTCGAAGACGACAAGAACTGCTCGAGACTTCTCGACCATGCTTCCTCAAGCAACTCTCTCCCAGTCACACCTGCTGCAGAAGCTTTTCCAAGCACTGCACCTACCACTCGTCCGGCTAGTGCCTCAGTTGAAGACGGCCGCCCGGATAATGACGAAGTTCTTCGTCTGAAGTTACAGCTCGCTCAGGCACAGAATGAAATATCCAAGCTTGATCAAGAGCTAGCCCAGAGCCGTACAAGCAAGCCCGATCAAGAAACCTCTATCTTTAGTTACAGGGGTACCCCACATCTGCCTCGTGAAAGTGCTTGGGGTTCTCCTGACGACGCGCAATCGGATACCAGTGATGCCCTATCGTCGTCGACAACCTTCAATCGAACTCGGGGGATATGGGGTAACCCAAAGGGTTCGTTTGCCAATACCGCTCTGCAACCTTCAGCAGGTGAATCATCTCCCGCAACTTGGCTAGGAGGTCGTGGTATGGGACAAGGCTACGTAGAGTCTCACCCCACGCCTTTCCCAATCCACGATGGCTACCGTAGCGAGCGCCTGACACCTGAGTCTGACGCGGTACGTCTAGCGAGTCGACGCGGGAATCGTTGCGAAAGCCGGTACAACTCTCCGCAACCGGTCTTTAACGGTTATTCTGGAGGTTACAACAGTCCTATCGGCCAATCTGAGTTTGCCAGTGGTGCTCCTCAACCCGGACCTGGGCCAACCAATGTATATCCTGGACCAGCTCCCATGGGTATGGGGCCGTACCACGGTTATCAGTCTCAAGGATTGGAGACTTCACTTTCACCTCATGCTTCTGAGTTCACTTCTAAGGTTAGTTGGAAAAATGAGGTTAGTGACATTTTGAACAAACAGTTGAGGGCCCTTTGCTAACTTTGGGTTACAGACGGTTACGTCCGATGGCCAGACGTACCTTCCCCCAACAGAGCCACTGAACTACCGCCGTCTACTGGATCGCAATGTCAACTGTAATTGGAAGTACATTGTCGACAAGATCGTCTGCAACAACGATCAACAAGCCTCCATCTTCTTACAGCAAAAGCTCAAAGTTGGCACACCCGAACAGAAGTATGAGATCGTCGAGGCCATCGTAGCCCAGGCGTATCCATTGATGGTTAACCGTTTCGGAAACTTCCTTGTTCAGAGATGCTTCGAACACGGCACTCCGGAGCAGGTCATTAAGATCGCTGAAGCTATCCGTGGTAATACTCTGAGTCTCTCCATGGACCCCTTTGGCTGTCATGTTGTGCAAAAGGCATTTGACTCCGTGCCTGAAGAATATAAGGCCATAATGGTCCACGAACTACTTCGCCGAATTCCAGAAACCGTCATTCATCGCTATGCGTGCCATGTATGGCAGAAGCTCTTTGAGCTTCGCTGGACGGAGTCACCCCCACAGATCATGAAATTTGTCAATGAGGCCCTGAGAGGAATGTGGCATGAGGTGGCCCTAGGGGAGACTGGGAGCCTAGTAGTACAAAACATTTTCGAGAACTGCTTGGAAGATGATAAGGTAAGTCGATATCTACTCTGTTCTTCTACCACGACTTGCTAATTGTTATTCAGCGTCCCTGCATTGAGGAAGTGCTGGCCAATATAGACATTGTAGCCCACGGTCAGTTTGGAAACTGGTGTATCCAGCACGTTTGTGAACACGGCGCTCCCCCCGATCGAAGTCGAGCCATCGACCATGTCATCCGCTACGCAGCTGAGTACAGTACAGATCAGTTTGCCTCCAAGGTAGTTGAGAAGTGCCTCAAGATTGGCGGCGGTGATTTTCTTGGGCAGTATCTCGACCGGGTCTGTGAAGGCCGTCGCGACCGCACTCGCATTCCGCTCATCGACATTGCTAGTGACCAATACGGAAACTATCTCATCCAGTGGATTCTCAACAATGCTTCGCCACAGCATCGGGAGATTGTTGCCGCCCACATCCGAAAGCACATGGTGTCTCTCAGAGGCTCCAAGTTTGGCTCTCGTGTTGGCATGCTTTGCACCAACCATGCCGTCACGACCCGCCCTGGACCTGGTGCCGGACCTAGCATGAGTGGACGAATGGCTCCGGGTCCTCGATACAGCGGTAATTACCGCTGATATGTTTGCCAATGACGCCGCTACGCCGGCGATTTCAGCCACTTTGACGAGATATGGCTTCCTAGAGCGTATACGCAACTGTTTGTCTTAACCTCTGTTAACTCATTTTATTTGGGCAACCCTCATCTGAATCGTCAATCGTTTCACCCGTCAAGATCGTACACTACACCCCAGAATTTGTCGACCTCTCTTATAAACATTTTCCATGCAAGTAATTTACAGATCGCACGTCATCGTACGCTCGGCCGGCTACTGCTTGCCTGGGTGCATTGGACAATTCATGGTTACGAATTTTGCAATATGGAGGAGACAGCAGAAGATAATCGATGCGAATTTCTGCTGATGGTCTCAAGCTGCCTCTCAGCAGCTAAGAACCATTGGTTCTCTTAAATCTGAAACGTAAAGGAATTCGAGGACATCGGATGCATATTATAGGCCAACCTTCAGGTATCTGGACGTCGTCTTCAAGTTTAGGTCCGGTAAACCAGGAATCGCACGCAAAGAAGTTCTTTGTGATTTATTCTGATAGGAGAGATTGGGGATGAATTAGAAGCATTCGTTTAGTGTAGCATTCAAGATAAAGAAAAGAACAGAAGAAGACAACCCAGGTAATTAGCTAAAATCAGATTACTTAATTCACCGAGCTTCATTGTCTAGATGTAAGAGTTTTGAAGAACATTCACAGACAGCGCAAAACCCGAAAGACAGGAGACCCAAATGCGTTGTTATCTGGAAATCGCTTTTGAAGAGGTAAATCAAGATCGGGCATATTCCAAGAACAACCCAATCAAACACCATGAGCAATGATACGCCATGCTTTCAAATCACTAGCGCAGTAGGTTCTCTTGAGCACTGCTCAGGATTCTGTCGGCTTCATAGATGGTAGCTCGTCATCAACTGCGGGGAAGTCATTATCCAAAGGGTTGTGGATTGACGGGATAGCAGAAGTTGGCGGCTCGTCTTCTTTCTCCCAAGGCTTTTTAGGCACCTTTCTGGAACCAATAGGCTTTACTGACTACATTGCGGATCAACATACGCGTTTCTCTGCAGATTGTAGCCTTGGATGAGAAGGGCGGGTACACTTACAGGATCCCTGACTATGGTGTTTGGAATTTGCCGAATACCAGGCACCGGCTTGCCTTCTTGTATGAGGCGCAGCATGTCTGCGAAAGCCATGGGATAATTAGGTTGATCTTCTGGTCCGGTCTGAGCGACCGTCTTACGGTCGACGTACAGGTCAGCCTTGGGAGCAGCTCTCTGCCAGTCAAGAGCTGGGGTGCTAGCGACATGTCCAGCTCTACTGAGATACTCTTCGGGAAGAAGGTTGGGAGGTGATTGAGTCGGATTCTGCACCAGCCAGCTTTGGTAGCGGGCAAAGTCAACTGTGACACCTATCCTTTGGGCGTAGTAGAAGATTCGAGCGTGGATGACCACGTTAGAGAGAGATGCTTGAGGGGTTTGAGAGTCAGGATTGCCGAGGATGGCGTATAGACCGTCCTAGATGGGAGATATTAAGATTGATGTGAGAGACTGATGTGGAAAAGGGTAGGGACTTACCATGAATGACCTATCCCTTTCCCAAGGGTAGGCATCAAAAGCGTGAAAGATGGCGTCTTCGTCTTTCAGGCCGCGAATGCGGTCTAATACATCGGGGACTGGGCGCTGTGGTTCGGCCATGGGTCCCTCTTCAGAAACAAGACCAGGAACAGATCTTGGAGGGATTGGTAGATATCGTCTGTGCTAAAATCTATGGAGGATGTCGGAGCCGGGCCGGGTGAAGATGCTACGGGATCCGTGTTTGCTCGGGTTTGGATCGGAGTATTGAGTGGTGGTGTGCCAGGCGGGTGTGAATGCAGCACGTGGGGCGGCTTTGGCATGTGAGAATCCGGAGGGAGGACTTAGAGTGTGTTGAACCAGAGATGTCATGTAATGGCACGAAGGGCGTTTTGACCAATTGAAGCTCAGATAGATGAAAGGAAAGTTACCTAACTAGATCATGTCTCAAATAGGAATAGCGCAAGGATAACTACCTAAAATGAGGGGAAGCAGGCCTGATAGATCATGACTCAATCAATGAAGACACACATCAATGTGAAACCACAAGCTACGGTTTAACACTATCCGTGGCTTTTTTTTTTACGCTTCAGCTGCAAACGATTCATTACGTTGGTGCAATCACCTGCCATGTTCGGAGGCAAGGTTGTGCAATCAGGTGCAATGAGAAGGGATGGCAGCGACGTGCAAACAGGTGCATTATTTAGGATTACGAATAGATACACGAAAGTACCCTTGCACAGATATCGAGGCACTGGTGCTCTGCCGTGCCCTCTGGAACCGCCTTGGCGATGATGAGCAAGAACCCCTCCGGGGTCATGGCTCCAGGATGTTGTTCTCGACATGCATTCTGCCGAGCCCCGGTAGTGGACGTGTAAGTCCTCGTCCAGTCTCCGGATTTGGGGTCTTATGGACACGCGTTAACAAGAGGGGGCTTGGGCCCAACTGCGACGCCTGGCCCTGGCCCGTCCGCTCTAGATGAGGCCACGGGCTATGGAGCCAGAATCCGGGATGTTGAGTCTCGTCCTGATGGTCTTTGGCCCCTGGAAGAGTGACTGACTTGGGTCGGATCTATTGATGGTCTGTGCGCAGGTCGCCTGTGATTCATCCTGCTGACAGAGTATTGGCTGGTGCATTGTTCGCGACACGGACGCGACTCCCCCAAGCCAGCCTTCACCTTTGCAACCCCACCATCTTGCTGGGCATGGTAGACCAACGGGCCAAGATCATCGAGGATCACCCCATCGGAAAGGGTCTCAATGCTTTTCGGGCGTCTTTTCGTTCCATTTGCGAAGGCGCTGGAATTTCCAGCTCTCCAGACACCGCTGTGCACGAGTTACGGGGAAATGGTGACAAGACAAACCACACACCACTTCAATTGCTGTTCTAACTCCGACAGATCTCCGGACCGTCCTCCTTCTCCTCCTCTCGTCCTTACAAGCCCTCCCAGTTCCTGGGCTGCTTCCTTCCGCGACTGGACGTGGAACGCTCCTAAACGATCTCCTCCGACTGATCTCGGCCACCGCCTCTTCCGATTTTGAGCCTGAACGCCTCACGGCTCTCCTGAAAGGCGCCCTTTCTGAGAATCCCGATCATATCTGGAATGAAGTCTCTCAAGCCGCCATCGAATACACACCGCCTCCACGACCGATCGCTTCCTCTCTCCAACAAACGCCGTGGCGGCACAACACGAGCGGCTTTGCGAACTCGTCCGAATACAGACGCGACGTGGACAAGGTGCTAAAGCAGGAGCTTGGTCCTCTCTATGTCGGGCTGCGTCAACTCCCAGAAATATTCTTTAGACGGGTGCCCGGTCTGCATGCAGTATCTCACGTCGTCTTCACCAAGTGCACGGAAGGCAACGACCCCCTCTTCTGCGGAGGGTGGGCTGGCTGGCCAAAGGACGCAAATCAGGATTCTGTCCTGGGGTGGTTCTCGGATATAAGCCAGAAGCTGGCAATCTTCGCCGAGGAAACATTGCCGCTTCCAACGCATGGTAGGCGGCCTGTGGCCCAACCCAACCTACCGATCCTCGATTCTACGGCAGAGCGGAAGTTGGATATCGGGTTCGTGGACGACCCAAACGCGTTGAAAGACACCCAACTACATTGGTCGCACATTCTTGTCCCAGGAGAGTTGAAGAGCAACCCGTTGGCGGACACCAAGTCTAAAGCGTGGCTCGACCTAGGCAGATATGCCAGGGAAATTCTTGCGGCTCAAGACACGCGTCGATTTGTCCTGGGCTTCACTCTCTGCGGACCCTTCATGAGAATATGGGAGTTTGACCGCCTTGGAGGAATCGCATCCGACAAGTTCGATATCAATGAGGACGGGCTACGCTTTGTCTTCACGGTTCTAGGCTTCCTCTGGATGGACCGTGAGGCCCTCGGTTTCGATCCTACAATCACTACGGAGGGCAGTCGACGCTTTATTTCGATCACCCGACACGGCCAGGCAGAACGACTCGTCATTGACAAACGGATGAAGAGGGCACCCTGCATTGCCGGCCGCGCCACGACTTGCTGGAGTGTCCACCGAGAGGACGAGCCTCAGACCTCTTTTGTGGTTAAAGACTCGTGGCAACACACTGAATGGGAAGAAGAAGGCGAGTTACTCAAAACAGCGACAGAAAGAGGTGTGGTCAACGTGGCCCGTTACCACCATCATGAGACTGTCCGTGTCCGCGGCGAAGTTGACGATGTTTCCGGCAATATTCGAGGCAACATCAACATCCGAGAAGCGAGCAATTATCGAGCAGATCAGCTGGTTCAGCCAGGGAGCTCGAGTGCGGTCGATGCTCCCCGAAAAGGTCGAAGCAGTCTTGCTGGCAAGAAACGCTCGTCTAGTCAGACGGAGGCCCCTCTACCACCGAGCAAGCGATCTTGCTCTGCGTCTCCAACCAAGGCTAGCAGTCCTGCACTGTCGAACCGGGTGCATCGTCGCGTCGTCGTTCAGGATTGTGGGACGCCGATCTACAAAGCCAAGTCCCCTTCGGTGCTGCTCTCAGTGCTGAGCGACTGCATTGAAGGTCACAAATCATTGCGGCAACAAGCCGGCCTCCTCCACAGAGACATCTCTGTCAACAACCTGATGATTCGCGGTGAGAAAGGGTTTTTGATTGACCTCGATCTTGCCGTCGCGGAGCAACGCGAGGAGGCTTCGGGAGCAGATGGGAAAACCGGTACGAGAGCCTTCATGGCGATCGGTGCCCTTCTGGGCGAGCATCATTCGTTCATGCATGATCTCGAGTCTTTCTTCTGGGTCTTGTTCTGGATATGCATTCACCACAACGGGCCGGAGCAAAGCAAAATCATACCCCAATTTGACAAGTGGAATTACGCGGATGCGGAAGAATTAGCAAAGCTCAAGATGGGCACGGTATCTGACGAGGATATTTTTGTGAAGACTACGACGGAATTCTTCACTAACTACTTTAAAGCTCTGATTCCTTGGATCGGTCGATTGCGAAGAGTGGTATTCCCCGATGGTGGCAGATGGAAGAAGGAAGTCAGCGGGTTGTATACCTCTATGCAGGAGGTCCTTCGTGAGGCCCGGGAAGACCTCGATACCGTAGCTAATTGATGAATACTTGATGCGATGGACGTGATTACTAAAGATTATAATCTCCCCATTTCAGTGCGGTGGAGCATTGCTGCCTCCGTTCAAGACCAGGAGTGCCTCGCTCAGCCTCCAGACATGAGAACCGATCAGACTTCAGTAATGTTGGTCACCCACATTCTACCATTCTCGCCTTCCTCCTCATATCAATACTTTACAGCCGTCATAGCTCGTCTCTTCACCTGGCGTCGCACCGCCCAGGACTCAATTACGGTGTCAGCTTTCTGTTGGGGCCTGGCAGCTCGTTTCCGTCTGCCTGATTCCGTGTTCGATTCGGTTCCTGCCCTCATAATCAACATGCGCATGACCGACTGGGAAGCTGGTCAAGCCGTCCGGGCAAGGCTCGAACCACTGGGACGGACAGGCCTCAGCATCATCTACGCAGAGAAGTCCAAACCTATGATCGCCATCAAGGCTGCGGGCTTCTGGCTTGATGGAGAGATGCACGACCATGCGGCCTTTGCTGAGAACGCTAGCGAGACATTCAAGCGCGAGGCCGCCATCTACGAAGCTCTCGGCCCACATCCACACATCCTCAAATGTTTGGGCGCAGCATATCTGCGAGCCGGAGAGGAGACAAACCCAAAGGAGAGGGAGTCTTGGGCGGTGCGACTCGAGAGGGCCCCCCATGGCGGTCTTCGCGAGCGCATCCTCGAGGGCGGATCTCCATCTACTGCCTGTCGTTTACAGCTGGCGGTTGACCTGGCGGAAACCCTCCAGTACGTCCACGACCGGGGCGTGATCTGGGGCGATATCTCGGCGCGGAACATCCTTGTGTTTGATGGTCGTCATATCAAACTCAGCGACTTTGCCGGTTCCAGTCTTCGAGACGTGTATCCTGAGCTCCTCTTTACGTGTGAACCGCGGTACTGGGTCCCAAAACGACTCCTCCTACCCCTACGAAGGACGTTTTCGCAAAGGAACTGTTCGCCCTCGGGACTGGCATCTGCGAGATCACTGAATGGACTGTGCCCTATGGAGAACTTGAGATCGAGGAGCTCCAAAAGAGGCTCATGAAAGGGGGGTATTTTCACGTGAGCGAGGACAATCCGGTGGGATCTATCATTAGGAAACTCTGGGACTCGGGCTACAGCTCTGCAAAAGAACCTGCGGACGCTCTACGTGAGGTCTCTACTCAACTCAACGTCACAACGGAGTAGCCTATCGTCCACATATTGGCGATTAGTACAGTTCCTCTATTAGTCGTTTGCCCGTTTTCCTTCGCTCGAGGGACACTTCTGGTAAGCTCATGACCTCTCTAGTCGAGCTATTTTGTCTATCGCTATTTTCGCTAGTTATGTCGGGCTCTGTATCAGTCCTGGGTCTCTTGGTTTTCGTTGACCTGATCTCGCGTATTTAATACGCTACGGTCGCTTTGGTGCTGAGTATCGGGCCTCGCGCCGATCGCCTCGGGCCCAGATTGCCCTCGATGGGCTCGACTATCACTGCCTCTCCCGTCATGGTGCTCTCTCTCAGTGTGCGGTCGCCCTGGTGGTTGAGACGTGTTCCAGCGTGAACGAGTCTGGATGCTGATGTAATTGGCTCTATGGCTGATACCATGCACTAGCTAATAGTGGTTGTCAAATTACTACGTAGTAAGCAACTTCAGAAATAGTGGATCTTAGAGAGTCTCAAGAAGTATAAATGAACTTTTGTCAAACCAAAGCCTGTGGTGTCAATTGATGTGTGTCTTGATTGATGATCTATCTGGCCTGCTTCCCCTTATTTAGGTAGTTATCCTTGCGCTATTCCTATTTGAGACATGATCTAGTCAGGTGACTTTCCTTTCAAAACGCCCTTTGTGTCATTACATGACATCTCTGGTTCAATAACTATGAATACTATTAGTAACTCTTTTAGGTTGGAAAGTAAAGGTAGCTTTACGAGTAAAATATAGGCAAAAATACCCAAGTTTGCTAGCCAATGAGTGAATCATCACTGGATCCAGTACACTCTCTTAGAGCACCTTGACTCCGAGCCACCCCTGGCACTCACACTGAACATCGCCGGCACTTTCACAGTGTGGCTGCCGCGTTCTTCCTCGATCTACTTCTCGCCTCTACCAACCTACGCGCGATCAGCCCCTGCCGTTCCGATGCATCGCGCAGCTCTACGGGCCTCTAGGACGACAACCCTCCGCTCCTCCATCCGTTCCCTCCCTCGCTCCTCGGCGCGCCGCTCCTTCACCACGACCCGTGCCGCTCTCTCTCAGCCCCGTCGTCCTGCCGCGGGACATGTGCCGCTGAGGTCGTCCATGTATTTTCGTCGCCTGCCCGTCGCGCTTGTCTCTAGCATCGTTGTCGGATACGGGGCGTGGTACTCTTACAACGACTCTAACTCTGGCGCCAGCCAAGTCTCCGCGGTCTCGCGCAGCCTCACGTCCTCTACCACCGCTACGGTCGATGCTCTGCCTACTCGTACCGTCCTCGTTGTCGGCGCTGACGAGCTGAGGCAGGGGACTATTGTTGGCGAGGGCCCGATCTCCAAGTCAACTAGGGACGACGGCCGCCGTATCGTCGAGATGCTCACCCCAGAGCAAGCCACCGATCGTCTGCGAAAGCTCGAGCAGTCATTCTCTGTCAATCGAGGACAAGGTGTCACGCGATATGATCTGGTCCAGCTACCTAGCAACGACCCTATCGAGGATGATCACGCCGAAAAGATCGTTCAGGTTCCTAGCCGTGCCGAGATAGATAATAGCGATTGGAACTTCTGGGGTGTCTTTGACGGCCACTCGTAAGTTTTCTTATATGTTTCTTATGGAGAAATGGCTCAATGCTGATGCGGATGTCAGCGGATGGACTACCTCTGCTACCCTAAGAGAGAGCCTTATTAACTACGTCGCCCGAGAGTTGAACGAGACCTATAAGAAGACGAGCGGAAGCCAGCCCTCTGAGGATGATGTCGAAGCTGCTATCAAGACCGGCTTCACTCGTCTGGATAATGAAATCGTCCACAAGAGCGTGGAGAAGGTCTTCAAGTCAAGTTCCAAGACGGTTGCGGCCGAGCTTTTGCAGCCTGCCCTGTCTGGATCATGCGCGCTCTTATCTTTCTACGACAGCCGAAGCCAGCTTCTAAGAGTGGCATGCACTGGCGACTCCCGCGCGGTCTTGGGCCGTCGCTTAGATTCTGGAAAGTGGTCAGCCACAGCACTGTCAGAAGACCAGACTGGCAGCAATCCTAACGAAGCGAACCGCATCCGTAAGGAACACCCCGGTGAAGAGCAGCATGCTATCCGCAACGGCCGTGTCCTGGGAGGTCTGGAGCCTACCCGTGCCTTTGGTGATGCCGTCTACAAGTGGAGCCGAGATGTAGCCTTCAAGCTGAGAGAGAACTTCTTCGGCCGAAGCCCGTCACCTTTGATGAAGACGCCTCCCTACGTTACGGCCGAGCCCGTGGTTACTACTACTAAGATCGCACCTGAGAAGGGTGATTTCCTTGTCCTCGCTACCGATGGTCTCTGGGAGATGCTTACCAATGACGAGGTTGTTGGTCTTGTGGGCAAGTGGATTGAGACTCAAGTGAGCGGCTCGTCTGGCTCCCAGTTTGACGCAGCGTGGAGCAAGGTTTTTGGTTCTTCCAAGTCCCCCCTCCCCGTGGAGCAGAGCAAGGGTGCTGGGCCCGATGGCAGCAAGACGCCGATTCGACTTGCGCAATGGGGCATCGATCCTGACGCCAAGGACAGGTTTGTCGTCAAAGATAAGAACGTTGCTACTCACCTGGTCCGCAACGCGCTTGGTGGAAACAATGACGAGCAGGTCTGTGCTCTACTTACCCTCCCTGCCCCGTTCTCTCGACGCTACCGGTAAGTCTGAAAACCTGATGACGCTGCACTTGTCGAATGACCCTAATACTGAATTGTTGTTTTTAGCGATGACTTGACTGTACAGGTCATCTTCTTCGGCCACGGCGAGAAGACTGGCGAGGTCACGCTTAACTTGGAGGCTACAGCCGACGAGGGCATTCGACCTAAGCTATGATTTAGGCAATCTTGTGTAATCGCTGTGGGCTTATGGGCTCTCGTAGAACTGTGCTGCCAGAAATGGCGTTTTTTGGAGGCGTTTGAAGGACTATCAACCGGTTGTTTATTTGACTACTGCTGATTATGCTGTATATCTAGAACTTTATGGCGCTATACTAGAAATGAAGCGAACAAGCATCTGGGCTCAGACACTCAAGAGGAATGGGGTAAGCTGGGATGATCAAGCGGGGTAGAACAAGTCAAAGGTTCACGTAGTAGCCAATCCGGTGTGGAATCCTACTCTTTTTCTGGTTTATATCAAAGTCCAAAGGCTCTTAAACTTACCTGCAAGTTACTGTTATATGCCAAACGATCGCCGAAAAAGGGCTTTTCCTTAGCCAGGATCCAGCGAGAGCAGGGCATGGCTCGAGATGCGTATATCAATCAGTTACTACTTTACTCCGCCACTTCCTGCAGCAGCCAAGGCGGACTTTGAGCGTGAGAGATGGCCGCTGTGCTGCCAATGAAAAGCCTGAACAAGGCTTACAGGAAACAGAGCAGACTGTTCTTGGGACCGCGAAAGGGCAAAAGATCGTCAAGAGCTGATCGTGAGAGGGTGAGACCTCGAGATCGTCTAGATGCGGGCGCATGTTGGCGTCACCCTGTCAGACTCTCCAGGCAGCAAGACAATTGATCGAGTCCTTGACTTGCTTGCTTGCTTACTCAGGTCGTATGGGTTATTCACGTTGGCTATTTCTCTTGCTGTTGAGCATAGTTGCTTTTGCCTTTGTATCTCTCAAACTCTGAATACCAGGTCTCGCGTCTCTACTCTCTGACTTAGATAGTCGCTGGAAGCAACTTTACCGTCAAAGTGAGTCGTTTTCCCCGTCCCTCTTCCCTGTATCGATTTTAGTACTAAATCTACCCTTCCTCTTTTTTAAGAACCAACGCTTTTTTAGGCGTCAAGATGCATTATAGGAACTTGATTCTGGTGTTCTCTACAGCAGCATACGGCGCTGATCAGGTAGAGACCAGAGCTCATCAAGGTATCATGGACTTTCTCAACCAACCTTTCGTGAGCAACGTCGTTGGCGGAATCATCGCTTCATCCGCTATCGCGTTATACCAAAAGTATCAGACTAGCAAGAAGTGCGAACCATCAAAATCGTCTGTGGATCGGGTGCGTGCCGCTTTAGAGGCAGCAGTGGCGACAAACCGAGATGCTTCAGAACACACTGCTGTTATCGATGGGCCCGGAGGATCAACCACAACCATTTCGTGGAAAGTCATGGACTAAGAGATGACCAGAAGAGTTGTTCTATTTTTATCATACTCAAACTGTCGCACAATACTTGGGTCTCGTGAATTGCCATGCTATGCTGTCAGGACTCTCGCTGCCAGTGTTCCCAATATGAGTCTAATTCAAGGCACGACAAAATGGTTGAAGACGGAGATGTCTCGCCTCCTTTACGACCTGCACAATTACGGTGCTGGTATCCCCCTTTGAGTGTCGTGTGCATGTTCGACCTAGCAGCTTGTGCAGTGTTCGAAGATTGCCATAGCTACCATTTTCCCGCAATACAACATAATAGATGAGTAGTTGTTAGAGGCGCGAGTAGTCATGCTCCGGCAACATGTTCCCATCTCTCACGGCCTGTATGCGATACGCTCTTTGATGTAGACAATACAATGCTATTCGAGACAGGTCTTGCCAGGCTTCAAAGCGGGCTCCGGTTTTGCCGAGCCTGGATGCGCACAAGGGGCTGACACTGAATATAAGAACGCTGTTTGTGTTTGGCGGACAACCACGAACAATACTCGGTATATCGCTTGGAAACACGCTGATGTGGCGCTAAAATCATAAATGAAGAATCTTAGGGCGTCCTAGTAAGTTCTTGGCCTGCAGTTGCTGACTCCAAGTCGGTTGGTTTTCGAGATCTTGGCTGATGCCACCACCTCCTCCTTCAACCACCGCTGCCCAGGACTTCGTCAGTGCCGCTACCACTGAACGACGGGTGGAGGCCATTCCGGCAGTGGTTCGTAGAGATCATCTGCACGGCGAGCAAGAAGTTTGGAGACGCAGTAAAGAGCTGCGATGGCGCTCGGTTCTGCGAGGTGGAAGGCGAGGTGGAAGTAGACGAGGTGAGCAAGAAAGACGATATGGGCGAGGATCAGAGAGCCCAGGTTGGCGATGGGCATAGCCGCAAAGATGGGAATGCCCTGTCAGCTTTATTGTAGATATGCCTGGAAGCGAGTAGGGTGAATCCGTAAGAGACGAGCCTGGACGTTATCAGGCCTCGCCCTATTGTCCATGTGGACAGGGACTCCTGCCGCGTTAGTGCCGGTGACGTCGTGCGCGGTCCAGGGTTTAAATTTGATTCCAACGTCTCGAGTTGCGCTGCATAGATGCTGTGTATGAGCTCTTAAATTTTGTGCTTGACATAGACTGGGCCTGTGTTCTGATCATCTCTAGATTCCTATATCGTTAGGTATATAAAAATCACTCTATATCTTCAATGATCGCGTTATTCTAGAAATAAGTTGTCGATAATAACCCTTCTTATGCTGATCCGCCCCCATCTACTTGAAGCTCCACTTATCTAAAGTAGATTAGACTACTCTAGTCAGCTCTCCACTGCGGTCGCTGTTGCACGTGATAGCTTGATGCCACCTGGAAGCTACCTCGATAGCTCTCGAAAGGTCGCCATTCCCGACCTTGGACTCGCCGAGTATTTACAGGCCCGGGCTATGCATCAGCCTTCTCCCCCCGTTTTCTAAAACGCTGTGACTTGGGCCTGTCATCCCCCTTTCCCCCCCGGCTTCATAACGACTGCGAACCACACGCCTGTGCCAATACTCCGTTCGCAGGTCCCATAGCTGCTGGAGCTCAGCAACTGCACTTTACGCGACACGGCGCGATAACCTCCGACTTTCGAATTCTCCGGACCACAGCATGGTCAAATAAATATTCCAGCAACTTGTTACTTAGCGGCCCTCGTTTCTCCGATCATAATGTCCTTCACAAACGCCCCCGTCACCCGCTTAGCGGTTGTTGGCCTTGTCGCCAACTCCATACTCGCCAGCGTCCTCGACATCAAATACTACTTCTACATCCTCATCGACACGCATATTTGGCGCTATGGACAGTTTTGGCGGCTTCTGTGTTACCAAATGTGCTATACAAACTCGGCAGAGGTTCTTTTTGCGGCTATGACCCTTTACAGCTTGCGCACAGTCGAGCGCATGTGGGGATCTCGCAAGTTTGCTGTAAGTCACCTCGGCATTCTTAAGATGCGAGTACATTCAGGAGGACCATTCTGACATATGCTATCTGTCTAGTCATTCCTCATCGTCACCGCCCTCATCACATCCGTGGTACCGCCGATCATTCTAATGGCCCTACGACCCCTGGCGGCAAGCCTGTTCAACTACATGCCCGCTGGCCCGACGCCTATCGTGTTCGCCGTTCTTGCGCAGTACCACGCCATGGTGCCGCACATGTACAAGTATCGCATCGCTACGTCCGAAGCACCGCCTACCAACGAGCCCTTTTCGGGCTTGACCTTTTCTGATAAGTCATACAAGTACGCGATTGCCGTACATCTGGCTCTCCTACAATGGCCCGGTTCGCTACTAGGCGCCATTGTCGGCTGGGTAGTCGGACACTCGTGGCGAGAGGGGCTGCTGCCGGCTGCGCTCGTGCGCTGGCGGGTGCCCGGATGGATGGTCGGCTTGAGCTCGCAGCGACGGAGTGCTGAATTTGAAGGTCTACGACGTCGCTTGGAGGGGGAGAGCTCGACGGCGACGGGGGCTTCGCAAGGTTCTGGAGATGGGCAAGCAGAGCAGAGGAGGAGAACTATGGGACAACAGATTATGGATCAAGTGCGAGAGGTGCTATGAGTGATTTTGCGGCAGTGCATCAAGAATTCGGCGGTTCTGACAAGCTTGACGCTGTGTCAATACCACGATTCGACATGTGTGTGTTTCGTGTACAAGGGGCTAGGCCAGTGTCTTGAGACGCGTCGCGACGTGAGACTTGTGTGCCTCTGTTCTGAGACACTCATGCGACGCTTGTCCTCAGAGGCGGCGTCTGTCAATCAACCACTTCGGCTTCTCCCATAGCTTAAATTGGTGGGATATCAAGCAGGTTCACCGATGCCGAATATTCATCGGCAATCAGAGGATGAAAGAGCATAAACTAGCTTGGTCAAGAAGCCACATGATACCTGGCATCTCCATACTACCGTGTAATGATAAGAGACGTCTTTCTTTTCTACGATGCACTTCTTCAAGATTAACGCCTCTGCAGAGGGAGATCGAAGACGTAGGGAAATAATTGGAGAGAAGCGGGCGACTAGTGCCTCGCTGCCAGGAACCGTCGCCCCAGAATAGCAAGATCCAGGCACAGCCGCCCAGCTTTCGGCAGTGGTTGGTTGACTAAGGTCCGAGTGGAGCTTAGCCACCCACTGTTCTCGGTCCCCTAGAGCCACCTAATCACGGCAGAGCTGTAGGCGATACAGGCGCTGGGATGCTGCACCGCCAGCGCTTGGTGGTCCGCTAGTGACGTTGGGCTGATCGATAGACCTCCTTTTCGTGTCCTCTCAGCCCGCAGTCCCGACCTCTCCTTTTTCTCTTACCCATACCAATGTCGCTCATTTGGCTCGGATCTCCCTTTAGTACGATTTAGAGCTTTCTTGAGGCATTGTTGGTTTATTTGTCAAGTTCTGCATCTTCGAAGAAGCGATTGTGGAAGGTGTCGTTGTCTCCTTATCGCGAAACAAGTACCTAGGCGTGAACCGCGGTCCTTACTTGGCCGCGAAAATAACCTCTAACGGCCAGCGACCCCCCATGGCTGCTCAGACGATTATCCAAATACGATAACCACATTACCCTACCTTTAATGTTTTAACGCCTACAAATTTGCGACAGGCTCCACGTACGAAACATGAACGAATACGATCCGGAGCCGAGTCTTGACGACTTCCCCCTGCCCATGCGGAAACCTTCGCCTCTGGATCCCAAGGGAAAGGTCATCGTCGAGAGTTATCGGAGGGAGTTTCTTAACGGCCTAGAGCCAGAGTCTCCTCCTCGTCTTGAGCGTGTAGGTGGTCTACATAGCACGAAGCGCCAATGGACTTGCTGACGTCTCTGCAGAAGGACCCTGATAGCGTGCAAAGCTCGCCTCACGTCGACCTCAACGATCCGATTCAAATACATCTTTTGACGGAAACTGCGCTCACCGATAGCAAACAGTATGAGATTCTTTCGCAGGAAGAGGTCGACGACCTCAAGAAGCAGTGCCAGTCACTTAGTCAGCGTGTTGAGTCGACGCGGGCCAACCTAACGATCCAAGCAAAATTCCGAGATGCTGCCAATTCTATGGCCAGGCTGTATAGCCCAACGAAAATGGGGGGCAGGAGGGAGAGCCTGTTTGATCAATACGGAAGCGAACAGGGTCGCGCGAAGGAAGCCGAGGCCGAAAGGGAGGCTTGCGAGCGCAACTGCGAAGAACTGGCCGCTGAGCTCTTCAACCTCGAGAAGCGTCTTATGGAGCCTAAACGACGGCTGCTCGAGCACACGGCGGGTATTCTGCAACTCACGCACAAGGCTTCGAAGAAGAGGGTTGGTTCCGCGGTAGGCAATCTGATGAATGGGATGCCTGGAAGTCCCGAGAGTCTGTACACATACGCCCGCAACAGCATGGATCGGGCAGCGGATGGAAACTACCACGATTACGAACCGGGCGCGTATCAACTCGATCCTCTGGACGGGCTGCAAACCAGCAAGCAGCCCCATCCAAGCTCGATAGAGATTCCTATCAAATCTCCCGTTCGAGAGCAAGCTAGTCAACTGCAGAGGGAGCTTGACAAAGTCAAGGACGAAAATAGCGTCCTTTTGCGGTCCATCTCGGATATGGAACTAAGGTTAGAGAACCTGAATGGTTCGCTACGGGATGCCATTGTGCGATTCGACCCTGCAAAGAACGACGATTATCTGGAGCCGCCCTACCAACCGGCCCAGAGCACGGAGCCGGGAGAGATGCTGAAGAATCACATCGACTACTTGGAGACGGGCTTGTTCGCTATTCAAGCAGAGCAAGAGGCATCGTCAGGCGACAAGAAGATTGCTCAGCGAGTTGATCTACTCAATCAACAAATGCGCGATGTCCTCCTGACTGTGGATGCTGGTTATCCCACTGCGCCGAATGGGGACCATGTCGATCTGGAGGACCAGCTTGCGTACCTTGAAGACTCGGTACGGGCCGTAGATTCGGAGCTGGAACGTGCCGTGGAAGCAGCCAGAGGTACCGACACGAGATCTCTTGACAATCAAGCCAGCGAAGAGATGGAAATGAAACTGCGGGCATTGTGGGATACCATCCAATCAGGATTCGCTCGGATCAAGCACGAAAGAGATGATCGCCGAAAGACTCGCTTGGATAAGGGACTGGGCGACGAAGACATCTCTGAGGACGATGACATCGATGTAGAGGAACCGTTCTCCATGATCGCTTTCTCCGCGCGTGTTCAGTGGCTATACTCGCAGGCCACCACGCTCAAGAATCAGAAGTCTGTCCTCAAGAGACAAATCAAGCAGCAGCGGGAGCTTAACAATAAGTCAGATGCGGAGAAGGATGAAGAGCTTCAGCGAAAGCAGGACGAGATAGAGGAGATCAAACTTCTGCTGGAGCGGTCCGAGAGGGACACTACAAATACGCAGCACATGCTCTCCGTGGCTTACGAGGATCTTGAACAGGCCAGGAGCGCAGTCAATACGGCCACAGCTTCCAAGCCAGGAGTTGATGAACACGAGGCTGAAATTGCCGCGCGTGCAGCCGAGGTCGAAGAGCGGAACACGAGAATTGCAACCCTCGAAGCCAATCTGCAGCAGCTGGAGGCTACCCTGGCCTCTACCGAAGCCGGCAACAAGGACGGCGAACAAAAGATGGCAGAGCTCGACTCGCGCATGATGACTCTGGCTGCGCAGATGGACGAGGTCGCCGAGGCCAGAGCTGTCGCCGAGGAGTCTTCAGAAGAGCTTCAGCGGCAACTTGAGGCCCAGAAGGCGGATCTGAGTGAGAAGGAACGTATACTCAAGGCCAAGGTGAACGAGCTGCACGACACCAAGACGACACTCGAAATCAAGGACGAGGAACTGAACGAAATGAAGGAGACGATTAGAACCTTGGAGAACGAACTGGTCGAGCAGAAGACCATGCTCATGGCCAAGGAGGAGGAACTCAACGAGAAGAAGAAGACGCTCAAGGTCAAGGAAGACGAGCTGGAGCTTCTCAATATGAACTTCGTCGAGACGAAAACGGAACTCACCATTGCGCAAGCCGAGCTCGACGGCGCCTACGGAACGCGTGCTGAGCGGGCTGCCGACATGGCCGCGATCAAGACGAGTGGCGAGGTCGTCAAACTTCAGAACCAAATCACCAAGCTCAAGAACGAGCTGAGCGGCACGGTGCAAGAACTCGAGAATGTGACCAAGGAGACTCTGAGTTCTGAGCGAGAGAAGATCGAGCTCGAGGGCCAGCTCGAGAAGGCGATGAAGACGAGGGTAACCCTCGAGGGCGAGGTCACCACATTACGGGAGCGGATGGACGCCGACATGGATCGAGCGCGGGAGAAGATTGCCAAGCTACAAGAGGACCTTGACGGGGAGCGACTCAAGGCCGTACCTGCTCCGGGCGGTGCAACACGGGCGGGTGCGGGTGCAACGATGTTGAGTGAGCAATTCCGAGCGACGATGAGGGAGGAGAGGAAGAGGTTCCACGAGGATCTACGGGTACGTCACGCTCATGTGAATATCATGTGGACTATGGCATGCTAACAACTTCACTAGGAGGAGCGCGTCCGCAGCCGCAAGCTCGAGGAGGAACTGGCACGATTGAAGCGAGCTCAGGGACCTGGGAAGAGCCCCTTGAACCAGCAGTAAGACACTGCGATCTGGCGTTTCTGGGTGGTGTACCACATTCTTCGACTCATTTTCCCATCTACTTTTGGGCTACCTGAGATTGGCTCGCTTGCTTGGGTATAGACATCTACAGTTGGGCAATGACGCAAAAAGGCATCACTCGGAAACAATGCCAGGCAGGGCATGGCGGTACGTGGCAACTTGGGTGCGAGTATTGATCTTGTGGAGGCAGCCTCCATACATGACATGGCTTTTTGACGAAATACGCTTAAGATACATAAACTGGGATGATAGATTTGCTTGGGCTTTGGGTTGGCAAGTTGATAGAAGGAAGAATAAGAAAAGGTTTCATGCTGGGCGAAGTGTGGCATCTTGACTCTGCTGGCGATCTGCTCACATGAGCTTCATCACGTCGTGAATCCAACCAAGAGCATGTGATGACGAACTGCATTCACTTGAGGCAGCGAGAAGACGCTTCACATCTCGAACTTTCACGGCTCGTGATATTGAGTTAGTGGTCATACGAGGAAGGATGACTCCTCGAGCCTGTAACATTCGGTATTCCATGATACAACATGCCTAAGGTCGGCGCCACGCGTTGCTCATTGCTGAAGCATCGAGGCCATGGCGCAGCGATGGATCGACTCTCGGTGGTGTTTTTAGAAGATTTAGACCTGGGCTTGCGTTGTGAGTTGGGGAGAGTTTCGTGTAGGACTGTGCGAATGACCCCAGTGCAACAAAGAGAGTAAAGAGAAGAGAAAAAGGGGGGGAAGGGTAAGAAAAGTCAAACGCCCTTTGGAAGCAAGAAGAGAGAAGGGAGAGAGGGTAGCGTTATGCTCGAAGATTGGCTGCGTCTCACAATGCTACTCTGTTGCCTTAGGCTTCAACCAATTATGATTACCCTATTGCGAGCTGGGAGAGAGGCAGAGGGAGAGGGAGAAATGTATATATAAAGAAATTTAAACTTTGCCAGCCCGTTTGATGGCTCAACGTTATTGTTCTTCCCTACTGGCGATGGCAAAACTTAAAAGGAACCCTCGCAGGAACCCTCGCAGGAACCCTCGCAGGAACCCTCTCAAGCAGCAGCCTCTAAACGTGCGGGTGGATGAGCACCTAGTGAATGCTCAAGTTAACCTAAAGCTACCCGGTATTTGTAATATGCGAGAAAGTCAGAAATCAAGGGTCCCCCGAGCCATCCGCGGGCAGGCCGGACTCTCCAGCTTCGTAACCGGTTCAGACTCGGCCGGCCGCTGCGGAGGATAACTCACTGCTTCCCCATTCACCGTCGGGTTACCTCGATTGAGCATATTCGTAGACATCATCGTGCGTGCAACTACCTACCGCCCGACCTAACTCACCGTATTAGTCTTTATCCCAACTAGACTGGCAGGTATGAAACAAGAATACAAACATGGCGTGGGATTTTTCGATGGCGGATCTGTAGGGAAGTGGAAGGGTGTGGTAGGTAGGCAGGTAGTAAAGTAACTTAATAGTAAACCTGCCATGTCGGGTAAGTCAAGAAGTGGTCGAGCAGAAGAGAGGCGAGATGCATGTCTCGCTACATCGAAACTAGAGCTAGAGTAGACTAGATGAATGCAAGGGATTTCGAAAATGGCCGAGGAGGAGATTCGTTCTGTATCCAGCTTAGGGTCGATTTGGTTCTCTGGTCAATCATATCATATTGAGGAAGCGCGCCCTTAGGCGTCGCTGGCAGTTTAAGCAAATCTTTGGTTTCAAGGGCAACGCGGGAGCGAACAGCATTGATAAACCATGTGGTCGCAATCCACAACTCAGACATCACGATGCAATGTGCCAAGTGTAGCGAGTCAGTGATGTGGCATTGATTTCCAGCCGCCCAAGTAGAAAGCAGCGCATTCACTACGTATCTATCTAGAATTCCATAACGCCACCAAGCCATGCAGTGAGTGGGTAATCGCAGAGAAGAGATACATACAAAATGTACCGTGCCGGGTCGAGGGATGCATGGCACAGCAAGATATGCAGAAGAGGGTGAGGTAGATGATGAAGCAAACAGTTGGTTGTAAGCAAAAGATAAATTGATTGTCTTACGCCCCAGAGCTTTGTAGCAAATAAAGCTATGAAAATAGATGCAGGGCTCGTGCCATGTTCCAGCCCGTCTAAAAAGAAAAAGAAGAAGAAAACAAGTGTGAGGGAAGGGAAGAAGAAAAAGTAAATCAAAACCATGCCCGCCCCTGTTTGGACTCCAGATACACAATGAAGGGTGAGAAGGAAGAAGAAACAAGTCAACGGATCCGAAGAGTGTCCGTGGTCGCTATCTGTGCGGACCAGCCGGGAAATGCGCGTACTACGCCAGTGATGAAGATCCCATGCATGCATAGGAGCGGATCGGGGTATCTGTTCGAAGATGAGACGATTCGATGCTGTCTAATGTCGTTGGATGAAGGGGCGGATAAGGACGTTGGCGCTATATGGAGGAATATGTCCCAAGAGAAGTAGGTGTGAGGGTGATTTGGACGGGGGCAGACCGGACGGGTCGCCAAGTTGCTTTGTATGATGGGACGCGTGAATGCCTTGCCGTGTAATCAATCAATCGACATGTCATTCTCGTCAACGTATGCCATACGCGCCCATATCCTCCAGTGTACAACACCGACATGGGCGATGCGGGTAGCGATGTCCTCAAGACCGCCTTCCTGCTGACCGACACGGATGGCTGCATCCATATCCCGGTCACGTCCTGCATCTAGCCCACGAGCGCTACTGGGCACGCGGTTGCCCGTTGCAATCGAGAACAGGCAAACACCCGAGAGGGCCTTGAAGTAGCGAACTCGTGACGCGAGCTCGGCCACCAGACGGATGCGATACGACTCCTCCATCTCCTGGTAGAGGTTGGAAGTGTAGTGGCATACGTTGTCGGCCAGCTTCTCCTCGAATGCAGGGAGCATCTCAAACGGAGCCTTGGTGAATCGGAAGATTTGAAGAGCCATGTCAGGGGCGATAGATCGCCAGCGGTCGAACTGATGACCTTCGTGAGTGGCCGATTGGAGCAGAGCTACCAATGAGTCGCGCAGATTCCGTGCCTTCGTCTTTGTCTCGCTGGCATCGGGCTGAAGGTAAGCAGGCAACATCATGGACGACCGAGGAGAAGATGATGCGGATCCAGAGGAGCTCAGAGCAAGACTAGATGGTCGCGAGGTGGAGGGAGGGGTATTAAAGTTAAACTCGGGGTTGAAAGTCATTGATGGCATCAGGGGCTCTTCGTCGGAAGCATGGTTGGAAAATGACGGCTTCGCGTAGATGCTTGCGATCCGGTCCAGATCTTCGTACATTCGCATGCAGACGTCCAAGTTGATGGCATCGAGGATGTCGGATCGCACCCGGCTGAGCCTGTCCTCGTCGAAGAAGAATGTTCCAGGCAGAGGCTTCTCGCCCGCTGATGGTAGCATCGAACGAGATAGACCCTCGAAGAAGATGGCCATATCCCCAAAGGCGGATGACGTGGGTGCGCTCACGCCTGGGTACGTCTGGGCCGCTTCCTCATACCAGGGTTTGGCGTCGTCAATGTCCATCTTACGGCTCCTCAGCTTCTTAGCCAAAAACTTCTGCTCGAAGGCGGTCGTCTCCTCGATGAGGGCTGGTCGCAGGCACCGGATCTGGTGGTTCGCCACGTCGAGCTTCATGGCCTCCAGCACGCTCAGTAGGCTGCCCATGCCGCTGACGAGCTCGTCGACGTCGTTATTTCGGTTGCCGTTGCTCAGTTGGTTGTACATCGAGTCTACCCACTCGTCGCGCATCGGGGCACAGTGCGACTTCAGCACCTTTGACAGCCATGACGCCAGCTTTTCGAGATCTGCGATGCCCTTGTAGAACTGCTGCATGAGGAGCTCAACGTTCAGCCCCTCGTCCAGGAACTGGCGGTCACGCTGGGGAACCAGAGTCTGGATGATTTCTTTGACAGCCTTGAGCAGTTTAGGCAAGCACCAGTTGTCTCCTGTGCCATGCTTCTCGTAAAAACTCGGGCGATCCACGATAAACTCGACGAGTTGCTCCTTGAGTGCCGCCCAGAAGACGCTGGCCCGGTCATGCTTTCTCCGTCCCTTGTCGCCCTCCACATTTGGTCGGAAGTGTAGCTCTGGGTCAAAGTTGATGTCGTGTCGCAGCTTGGGGTTGTTGATAATCTTTGACACCTCGAGCTCGCTCAAGCTTGATCTCGTCACGGGAGGCTCGAGGGGCTGATAGGGAGGTAGTGATTTCCGTTCTTCGGGGGGTGGACTCGTGTTCACGGATGATGTTTCTGAAGGAAATCGCGAAAGCGGTGGTGCAGGAACAGTTTGAGCCGTGTGAGAATGTTGGACGCTGCACCTCCGAGGTAAGTCTTGTGAAGAGGACTGTGTCGTCTCGTCGTCGTCGTCCTTGGTGGGGGTCCTCTTAACCTCCTGTTCGGGTCTAGTTTCTCCTTCGCCGTTAGGAGTCGGGGCCGACGTTGACATATTCCTTTGTCTGACCGGACCGTCAAAGCCTTGATCCGCCGCCATCGTGAAGGACCGACGGATAATCCTTCGTAAGATGAAAAAGAAGTTGTTGGTATGTGAGTAATAAATCGACAATATAAGACCCTGACGTCCCGGATTCGGCAGTTATTTAGAAGCCGCCAATAAGAAGGACTATTAATCGTCTTATGAATACTCGCTGGCGAGTCTCTACAAACAAGGCTCGCCTCTGCTTCCTAGAATCTACAGGTTAGCATCAGTTGATAAGGTTGTTGTAGATACCAGTGGAACTTGGGGCTGGGAGATGCACGTGCAACAGAAGCCTGCTCGTTACATGTGTCGGTCACCTGCAGTCAAGTTCGGCCACCAACTCTCACGGTGCGCCGAGCCAGAGACGAGATAATGTCGTGGTGCAGAGCAGATTGGTTGACGGGAACGTTGTGCAATAGAAAGGTCTAACATGTAGGGAAGCGCAGGGGCTTGCTTACAAGGGTACAGATATTCTTGTGTTCCGCTTTGGATGAGTCGAATCGAATCGAATCGAATGCAGAGTCAGCTAGCGGAATCGCAGTTGCAGCCGGGACTATCCAAGAGATGCTGCAAACTCGGGGTTGTTTGGCTGTAGTCTCTTCTCCTTATGCAAGGTGGATTGGTCTGTTTGTCTGCAGGAGAAGACGGGAGAGGCTAGCTCTACGATTTTCGTCGGGAAAAGGCACAGGTTCGATGCGAGAAGCTGTTTCGAGTCTGCTGTGCGTTTACACGGTTGAGTAGTAGTGGTAGTCGTCGGTGGTTGCAATACGCCGTTGTGTGATTAGGTGTTGCCGTTGCGGATCGTTGCGGTTGTAATTCGAATCTCGCTATTCGGGAACCGTAACCCTGGGGGGGTGTGAGTGTATGTGAGGGTGAGTTGGAAGTCTCAAGAGCAAGAAACCAAAGACTAAGGGGGCAGAACAGAGCAGAGAAGAGGAAAGCTGGATATTCTCAACACTCAGGTTCGTATGTTCTTGGTATGTGGAAGAGAAGAGAGAAGAGAGAAGAGGGTAGAAAGAGTCAACTTAGTGCAAAAGAAGGAAGGAAGGAAGGAAAGAAGAAGAGAAGGGGAGAAGAAGGGGAATGAGATGGATAGAAAGGGGGAGTATACTAGTGAACTTAGGGGAGTCTGCTTCAAAAGTGATAGAATTGGGGCGTGTGAGATCAGGAGTCGAGGAGCCAGGACGACGGAGGATAAAAGTACGGTCCCCACGGCACCACAAGGCACCGCACCGCACCACGGTAGCAGGGTAGCAGGAAGGTTAGTGTGTAGTAGTAACTAGAGTAGCAGTAGTGACAAGGTACAGTTCATGTGCATCTGGGTCCGGGTCACTAGGTCACTATCATGTCGCTAATGAGAAATTGAGAATGCACCCATCCCTCCTCAAACACGAGCTAGACAGCCCGAGCCCGAGGGAGGGACCAGCCCGTCCAAGCTGTCTGATGCAGTCCTGGGCCCAGTAAACTAGTACTCTATGGAAAGGGAGTGCTAACTCTGTATGGTATGGTAAGGTGGTACTTTGGGCAGGTCGGGTACGTGGTGTAAGGTGCAAGGCCCTGCTGGAGCGGCCCCGAGAGCGGTAATGTGCTGTAAACTCTCTACGATGTAAGGAGTGGAGAGGCCGAGCTTCACCAGCTCGTAGCGTAGGTATGATTCGGAATAGCGCATCGTGTGGTGCCCTGTGGTGCGTGGCATGACAGCTTCTCGAGCGCATATACGTAGTACTCTAGTGCTGTAGTAGTTGCTGTGGTTGTGGTGGGTGGTAAGGTGTAGCGCCGTAAAAGTACTGTACTTACTCGGTACTTCCGTAAAGCCTCTCTCCCTCTCTAACCCAAGAGACTCGAGGCGCAAGAGCCTAGACGTGCAGATTGCAATCCAGTCAGTCCTGGCAGCCAGCAACAATACATCCCTGGGCCTTAGGCTCTTAGGGGGGCGATAGTGGCTTATTCAGAGTCCTGACTTTCCTGTTCACTGCGAGCCGGTGGCCCACAGCAGCACCTGCCTCGCTCCAGCGGGAGTTGCGTAACCAGTTGGTCACGATGCCACGGCTGACAACTCTCAACTCTACTTTGCAGCCTCTCGCCATTTACCACGACTGCTATCCAACGTAGGGTTGACTACTACTGCTGCTACTACGACGACGACGGCGACGACGTAAGCTCAAGAATGTTGCCACGATCGTTGCGGAGAGGTGCCCCAACCCCATCGCAGTGGCACATACATAGTTCAAAGATGACGAGTACTCGCTCTCCAGAGGTGCTGTCAAGTCAAACGAAAGGTAGCGGCCAGTTCGATCAAGCAACCAACACAACAGCGACGGGGCCAACTCCCGACTTCCGACGGATGAGTACGGTGCCGTTTATCAGACAGGTCAGACAGATGGTGGGTGCGATCGCCCATTGATTCACATTCAAATATCCGCTCGGAGGGCACGCGCTCCGTGCTGGTGATGGTGATGGGCAAACAGCACCCAAATCGTGGTGTTTAGTAGGTGGCATTTGGCGCCGCCGTGGCCCTTGCCCTTGCATTACTCGCCATATTACCAATACCTTAGCATCTCAAACTCACACTCACCTCGACTCACCTTAGTCGAAAAGACCATGACCGAGTGACCGACCGCCTCCGATGGTGGAGGTGGAAGTATCTGGCAAGTACACGTCCCTCTCGAATCCGCTTTGAGGAAACGAGGCGAACGGTCCAAGAAACTCGCCGTGGCACTACTCTCGAACCAGCACCCAGGTACGAGATCATGAGCAGTCAGCAGGGCACGCCACTGTCGGAAGGAAAACACGCATGCCCTTCCTCCAACTCGAACATCCCCACCGCAAGATTCAGCTAGAGGAACAAAGGTTTGGCTATTTTAGCCGACTTCTGCGCATAATCAACCACCAACCCAGAAGCATCACTAGAGTACGGATACTAACTACTGCGGTACAGTATTGGACACAGATGTATGCTATCAGTAATTGACAGGCTCACCACGCCATCGACCGGGGACGGAGATCCATCAACTTGAGATGAATATCGCCCAAGCCCCAGGGATAGACCTAGTGCGTTCAAAGGGGAAATCCAGGGGATTTGAATCCAAGGGGACCTTGAAACCATGGGGGACCCAGGAGAAAGGGAGGGAACGCGGAGGGTCGCCTACCACCAAGGGCCACAACAGAACCATTCCGCCGCCGCCGCCGATCTAGAAGCGGGCCAGAAGCGTGCAGCACGGGGCGGAGTCATGTCATATCGCAGCAACTGAGCCGCCCCAGCGTCGGCCACTACGAAGTGGGCCAGGTCAATGCAATCTGGGAAGCAGTGAGGTCACTTATCCTGCGTCGAAGCATCTTTCGTCATCCTTGGCTGAAGGATGGCCTTTGCGGCCAGCCAGCCAGCACAAGGTACTCCCTCGACAATCGGCGTGGGTCTCTGGTGCCCTATCAAAATTGCCCAATTCGGTCATGGCGATGATACTCTTGGCGGAGACTACCGACGCAGAGCTTACTTGACAATACAATATGATCCATTCCAGCGCACCTCATGTTGGGATGGGTGTCTTACAGATCTGTACTCGGGGTGGCTTTCTAGGCAGCGTTAGCAATATCTGAGAAACAAATTTCAATACCATCCTCGTCCCGCCGCCGCCGCCGCCGCCACCGCCGCTGTGCTCTGGGGTGAACACAGGAATGACTTGCGGAAATACAGAGATACTGTTTTATTACCATACTTTGCGCCGTCAATCGCCATTTTCACCGCAGCTTGACATGCGCGTATCTCGATGGCCCTCTTCCTGCAGGAAAGTGCAAATGTCTTTCGTTACGAATATGGCAACCACAGCGACTCGAGTACAGTACAGCCAGCTGCTCAAACAGAAAAATCCTTTGAGAACCACATTCGACCCGCATCTTACAATCTTATCTGTTTTCCAACCATACTGTACATCTTTTGATGAATACGAGCCAATCGAACTACCTCGTCCAAACTGGCTCCCCAGTACCAGATACTCGACCAATAGGTCGAGGTCGCCATCTAGCGGAGCGCATCCCGGCCGTGTGGTACCCGCGAACCGGCGCCCGTTCCCGGATTGGCTCAGCACCCTGTGGCAGCTTCAAATTGGGGCAAAGCTGGCAGGGGGATTCTGCGCGGGCGGGATACCTAGATACTGCGTGTAGCAGTGGGGTCGAAGGTTTCGTGCCAGCAACAAGTGCTGGTAATAACTTCGTTGATCTTCCAGGTGACCAGAAGCAAACCGGTGCGCTGTACGGGTAGACTTCTCTCCAACTCAGATATGCTGGTCATGGTTATTAGTCGATACACGGCAAATGCCCGAGACTCTCATCAGCTACCAAGCCATCCATCCACACACACACACACACACACACACACAACACACACAATGCTCAACCCACGCTCATCTGCAGTAACGTCGGATGGCGGCAGTGCGTGGTGGTGTGGTTTTTGTGCAGGGAGTCATGGTTACAGTTCCATCCATCTCCAGGCAACATCAAATTAACAATCTTGCTTCGGTCCCCATGCGGTTGTTGTTGACTCGTCGGGCGTGCACTGCTTACAAGGATCTACCCAATGAGCGCAGTCTCCCTGCACTTGTCCATCAGAACTGCAGAACTAGACTAGTCTGTCCATTATAATCAAAGCCAGATTCTTAGACAACAGCTGAGTAGCAGACCGGGGCAACCAACACACACGGGCAGATATGTTGAGCTGGCAAGCTGGATTGTTTACCCACATACAGACTATTTCTTGACGAGCTGACACCTCGCCCTTCGCACTTACCAGGGAGAAATTTCCAGAATTTCGACGTCTTGGGCTGCGCTGCATTCGCTAGACCGCTGGCGTCTGCACGGCGCGCTGTGGCACTACTGCTACTACTACCCAACGAACGAAGCGAACGCCTGGGTAGCCTTGCCTCTGTGCGATCTTGGCGTCAGGCCTCGCAGCAGCTTACATTAAAACCTTTGACCGCCATAGCCGAACTTCGAAGCTGTATCCTTTGTTGCACGAGTTGCGGTCAAAATGGGGGGTGGTACTGCATCGAATAACTCGAAGCAATCCGACTATGGGGTCTTTGCTTTTCTTTCTCTCTCGACGTTGAGAGACAAGCAGCAGCTGGTGCATCTGACACCGGTCAACGTCCTTGCTTTGTCAACCAAGTTTGTCAACTCCGTCGGCCCCCGTCACACATAGGACCTTGGGAGTTGTTTGATTTTGAGTTCACTTTGGGTGCAGGTTTTCATGAACATTCCCGCTTGATTGCTCTTGAAAGTTAACTTATAGGGCGAGAAGAATATGCTCTAACTTAAAATACTCTAAACGCACCTTCACCTGCCACCTTCACCTTCACTTCACCTTCAAATGCCGTCGGTACCTGCACCGTAACGAGGTACCTTGCCTTGCCGTACCGTACCGTATCGTACGTCACGGTTGGATTTCAAGGTTTTGAGGACCTAACCTTCTTGCATAAGCCGATGTCCCTCTGGGGCCAATTGAGCACTGGAATGCTTCCCTTTTGAGTTTGGTTACGGCCAAGACGGCCCAGCACCTCCAACGCAGGGCCAGAGAGGGCTTTGCGCCGGCGCCTCCAGTTTGCCTCTCCTTCTGGAACCTGTACTTTGTATATCTGTATAGTGCTACCGAAGGGGAGACCTAAACCTTCGGCTCGCCTCGTCTGCCCGGCTCTCCGTTTCCGCGCGGCCTGCATCCGGGGTTCAGCCACACCGATGACGGGAGCTTCGAATTGTACCTTGGCCCTCGGACCTCGCGATCGAAACCTGCATCTTCGAGGTCGGCAAGTGTTGAACTCTGCTTCAGAAATGGGTTTCCGCACGCACGATGAATCATTCCCCCCTCCCCCACGCAGACATACATCCATACGTACTACTGGTCTAATAGTATGTATACCACGCGACACCTCATCTCACACCACCATAGGTCCATTCCTCCTATGCACCTCAGCTTTGTAGCAGAAATTCGAAACTCGCCAGATTGATCTGGTCAGGCCACGGCGGGGGCTCTCTCCCACCCAGTCTATTCTTGGGTGCCGACACTACTAGTCTCGGGCAGTAGAGGTCACGGGTGACCTGGTGGTCCTCGCCCATCGCTGTCTGCGCCTGAAGGTGGCGCGACGATGCAATCGATGCAATCATGTGTACCACGATAATGAGCAATGCAACAGAGAAAGAGGGGAGAGGGAGAGGGAGAAACAAAACAATCAGTTCTTCCACACTTACCCACGCAGTCGGCCCGGGCGGGATGACGACGATAGCGTCCTGCAAGCCTGCATCGGTACGGATGGTGTACAGCACTGTCCTCCTTGGTCATGAATATGAATCTTGGGTTTGATCAAACTCTTACCAACGCCATCATGCTCGCTGGTCGTGCAGCCCAGCGTAGCGCTGCTTTTCATGCGGTCGAGGTCATGTTTAACGCCTCCAGTGAACTACTGCTGGGATGCATACGTCCTGCGTGATGGGCTCGGATTCAGGGGTCGCTGTTTGCTTGCTGATTGATGCCCAAACCTCTGAAGATGATTCCCCAGAGGAGGAAAGAAAAAAGAAAGAAAAGAAAAGAAGAAGAAGAAGAAGAAGAAGAGTGAAGATGAGGCGAGATATCGGAAGATAAAGTCGTTGACCGTTGTGCCTTGTTCCTGGCAACGGCGGGCGTCCCTGATGCTAAATCACCGTACTTGAGCATGGATGCCAGGAATAGGACCAACCAAAGATTCGGAAAGGATTCCTTTACTACTTAGTCGGGATCTGCTTGCGACAATCCGACATCGGTACATCATCCGACATCGACAGAGTCTGTCCTCGTCACTCGGTTGTTGCGATACATACGTATGTAAAGCCGAGCAGATGACATGGTGTCTTTCTGCGGCACGAAGGTTCATCTTAGAAGACGAACAAACATGGGAGCTGGCTGACCACAACAACAACAAACAATAAGTGCATCACAAGCTCAGCTCCCATCTTCCCCCCCTTCGCCTTCGCCTTCAAAAACTCTCCCTCGCACCTGAGTCATCCCGCACCCCTCCGTTCCTGTTCCTGGCGCATGTCGGCGCCACCTAATCGGACGAGGCGCTTAGCTTCCAGTTCGGTCGACCATCCCTCGTGGCGCTCGCGCGGCCGAACGCTCGAAACGCCCACAGACGGCACAACTTCACAAGAGAATCCCGAACACCGGCGCAGCACGTACTCAAAGGACCCCCTACCTCCCCCACCCCCCCTTTCCCGTGAGCCTGCGACGAGTCAGGCCCGTCTGCTGTAGAGATTTCTCGCGACGGAGTCAGTCACGAGAGGCAAATGGTACCGTACCTGTCTAGGCTATCGTTAGAAACAAGTTACCGCTTGCTATAGTCTGTAGACAGACTCTAGAAAGCTGATTGGGCTGTCTACCATACCCTCTGACGTGACCTACAGGCGAGGCGAGAAGCTCGGTGCAGTTGGTTGGACCCACGATCTAGATCTGGTGTTTCGCTTCCAACTTTTCTTTGTTCGTGCTTTCTCTTAGCAGGTGATGCGTTCTGCGCTTTGGATTCGTGTGTGTTTGCCGTACGTACTTGGTATTACGCGGGTGTCTTGTCCAGCACATGCGCGCTTACAGAGAACTCATGCAGTTTCCATGTTAGATTGGTTTACTACCGAGTAGGACCTGACAGAAGACGGCAGAGTACTAACTTAGTAGGCAGCGAAGGGTAAGTCTCATTGAGGCGGCTTTGATGCTGCTTCTTTGCGTTTGTATAGGGAGTGCTTCAGCTGCGTGTCTCTACGCCCTTCTGCCTGTCGATAGCCGCGACATGCTCCCATAGTAGAGTGGTCTCTCTCCTCCTGCGTGCAAGTGCAAGTGCAGGTATCCGCCAGCATATCAGCAAGAGAACGAAAGCGGAGGGACATTTTGATACATCTGCAGGTTATCTTGCAAGCGTGATACATTCTGGAGGGCACTATGCATCCGCGGGTTTTTGGTAATCATGTCCTCCGTATGTTGCCACACTTGATATGCTTCCTTACAACAGTATCATCAATCCAGCTGCTGAAGCTGCTGTTCCCGTGAAACTCAAAGAAAGACGAGGGATCATATACTTACCTGAGAACAAGCCGCGGTGCACCTGTATAACACTTGATGCGCGAGGGTCTCTAAAGGTAGGCAAACAGTTCCCGAACTCCACCAACCAGTTACCTGCTTGCTGTCCTCTGGTTTCCAAGTACTGGGCAACCATGTTAAACATCCGCCAGGAGGGGGGGTGCATTTCTCAATGCAAAAAAAAAGATTAGCCTTCATTTTGGATCAGACTCATCTAGACGAAAAGCGAGTTGATGGTGTCGTGATTCATCAAGTTCCAGACTTCACCTGACGAGACCCCCGGGTTCAGTCTGGGATCTCAGGCTGAAACGAGAGGCTCTCCAGGTGAGCTCGGGTCCGTAGGAGATGTGATGGATAGCAAGAACGAGTCTCGCGTAGGAAAACACGGCCGTCTCCTTTGCTGACTGACTTCTCGACTTCCTCAGTCAATGACAATTTCTCTCCCTCGATCGACCACTTCCTTTGGTAGTTACTGGAGTCCGTTAATTTCGTGTTCTTCTGAGTGTATAGCTTCTCTTGGCTTGCTGGACTTGGCTGGTCCGCCTCCTTGAGAGTCTTACGCATCGTCTTGCGTGACTTCAGATGAATGTAGAATGGGATCGATTTTGATGCACGGCTTTCCGTATTCACTCTGTAAGCGATGCAATCACGCAGAAGTCAAAGTTGGTAGGTGTTACTATCATTTCCGTCTACCTCTGCCTGCGAGTATACAACAAGCAGTTCAAGCTATGGCGACATCCTTAGAAAGCATGTCAGTTTGGCCGCACGCCTTTTCGTGATTACTTTGTAGATTAAATTATGTGCCGTATATCACGTTCCGAGATAATGTGCTGCGCAATTCAGTCGAAGGTACTATCAGCTAGACAAACTCCTCTCTTCCATTGTTCACGAACTTTTATCGAGGAACAACGGCACTCTTAGGCGACTCGGGTATCGTTTGGGTTCTCTCGACCCTCGCACTCAATCGGTAACGCAGCATGTCGAGGTATTTCGAGCCATCGGTTGCTTGGCAGGATGGTAAACGGGACGTAACCCAAACTCGTCATCTGGGGTGGCATGGTCGTTGGCAAGGATGAGATTAGCAACTTGGAAGCCCAATGTCCAGTTCCCTTCCCACCAAATATTGTGTCTTTGGTATTATTCGTGATAGTTCCATAACTCCGGTCGCATGTTACAATCGCTCAGCAGATCCTCCCGCGTATAGCTCCGTCGCTAGGCGTTGTTGAACCAAGTCGTAAAAGCAGGCGCGTATGTGAATTTAGCTGATGAGGATGGAAGCCTAATTGTTGGAAATTAGCAAGCTTGAAACACCATGCAGCATCGAGATGTAGCACTTACAGCCATGAGGACACAGCAGATGCTTATATACGGACTTAGCCGTTCCCCTACCCTTGCACACTTCCAGAAGATTCCCATTACACTGATAGCCTCGTTAGCATCGATAAGTCCATAGAGGACCAGCAGGAACGTAGTCGTACCCATCCTTGTTTCGGTCCATGATGCCAGGTGTGAAGTGGTGAACGTAGGTGCTCGTGCAGATGAGTAGCAGGAGCACCAGGAGGAGAGATTGAAAGTTGAAGAGGGCAGACTACAGAATCGTCAGCACGTCTCATTCGCGAAGATTGAAACGATACATACCATCTTGACAAGAGTGGCCAATGTAATGCGGCGCAAAAGCGGTTGTCGCAAACGTTCAAATCGGCGCGATCAAGTGCCAGCATGCACAAGGTGTGCTTAGGGGTAAAGATTCGCCGTGCCGGGTTTGTAGCTCCAAGCAGGGAGGAAGTGACGTCCTTCCACCCCCAACTTTCAGCGACCCCCACTGACAAGTTGGAGTCCCGATCCGCAGGCACGGCAGGGTGTGGAACTGCTAATTAACGATCTACGACTCTGCAACTCAACTAAAACGAACCTCAAGAGTCTTGCTAGACCGAACATCCGAAGAAACCTTTGCAGAACTGTGGTCGCTGGCTGGTTCCTCACTACACCTTTCCGATCGCGCACCGCTTCGAGCGGCATCACAACAGTCAACATGGAGCCTCGAGCGCGTGCCGGCAAAAATGTCGGCAAGATGAACTTTAGCCACAATGAGCGTGCGTTTGATCCCTTCCAATCCCTCTCGCAGGTCTATGGCGCGTATCTGACAGTTTAATCTAGTAGCACAGCTGCTCTATGCTCACGGCGACGTCCAGAATCCCCTCCCCGAAACCGTTCGAGTCCTCGACGAGATCCTCACCGACTTCATGCAATCCATCGCCTTCGAGGCCTCGCGCGCAGCCAACTACTCTGGCCGACAAAAGATCAAGTACGAAGATTTCGAGTTCTCCTTCCGCAAGAACCCGGCATTCCTAGGCAAGGTTCAAGAAGTGTTTGAGAAGCAGAAGGAGATCAAGAAGGCTCGTGAGATTCTGCGCGACGGAGAGGATGAGATCATGAAGGATGCGGTGGATGAGGAGAAGAAGCGCGAGAAGACGGACGTGAGGCCTGCAGGAGCCGGGCGCGTGGAGGAGGAGCTTGGTGAGGCGGATGACGATGCGGAGGCGGAGCTCGATGCGCTGGGAAAGAAGCGGTGATGGAGAGGCAAGCATCTTCCTCGTTTCCGATGTGTTCGTTCTCAAACGTTAACCCGTGACGTTTTTGTCTCTTACTGGGTAGTATCAAGCTTATGGGTTGAATTAGCGCGGAGTCATGGATGGTCAGAATCATATCATCTTCAAAATTAGGTCAATTTTCAATAACGACAAGAAGCACAATCTACGCGACTTCTATATGCAATGATGTACCCTATGAGCTACGCCGCAAGTCATCCTCTCGACCCGATCCGCTCATACTTAGGAGCATGGGTGAACCTTCCGCCTCGCCCACCAAGTTCCCTCGCCTCTCCTGCCCTTCCTGCCTCTCGACATCGTCCAAATCCTTCTTGGGCGGCGGTTGCTGTTTTAGCATGACGACACTTATAGCACTGCCGAGAATCAGGACGCATCCCGCGGCGCTCATGAAGCCCATCTTGTTCCCGAACACCCAACGATCAAAGCTCGCCGCGAACAGCATGTGCGTGTAGACCATGGCATTGGCTCTATTTGACTTGTCTCCGCCAAGACCTGCTGTCAACAAACACTGCATGATGAAGCCAAAGAGGCCAAGACAGAATATGAGGACCCACTGCTTCGCTGTCGTAGGCGTCACCCATCTAAGACCTGGCTGCTCGATATCGAGGATGGGCGCGAATACGAGAGCGATGATACATATTAAGGCGGAGACTACGGCAAAGTAGTTGACGGTGATGAGAGGATGGGCTCTCTTGCCAATGCTTCGTAGCACGGTAAAGGTCATCGCGGAACCGAGCACGCCTAGCATCGCCACACCGACGGCTTTGAGGCGTTCCTCTGGCGTTGTTTCATGGTCTGATCCCGGGAGGCTGGAGCTTGGTGGTGTATCGCCTGAGTCGTCGGGTTCCGACTTATCGAAGAGACTCGTAGGCCTCGCGATGAGAACCACGCCGAGGAGAGCTACAGCTGTTGCAAGCATCTCGGTTCGAGTGAAGGGCTGCTTCAGCGTGAAATAACAGATGAGACCGGCGACGCTAGGTGCGAGGAACGTGATGACGGTAGCGTCAGCAAGTGGGAGATACATCATCGAATACCATATGCCGTATATACCAAGGAATCCAACAATGCCTCGGACTGTCAGCAGCAAACGAAGTCCCTTTGGGCCGAAGGGGAAGTCGGACGTCTTAGTCCACCACATGTACGGTAAACAGCAGATGGCTGTCATCGATTGTCGAAGAAGAAGTACTTGAAACGGGTGCATGCCGGCGCCTTCAAATTCGACGAGACGGGCACTTAGGTTCATCGAAGCACCGAAGAACTGCGAGATCGCCACCAGTATGGCTGGTTTATTCGTTTGCCAGAACTTGGCCCACGGTGGTAGCCGCCGTTCTGGTTGCGGTTCAGCGCCCAGAAGCCGCCCTACTGGCACTGGTGAGGCACATGGTGAAGGACTGAGACTGAGGGGTTGTTGAAGTTCATCGAATGTTGTTGGCTTTTGAGGTTTGTAAACTCCTCCTAGCTCGGTTGATAGGGCATCGTTCAGTGACAGATGATGACGAGAGTTTTTGTCTTCAGGTGTAAGATTGGCTGTCCCAAGTGACATATCGGAGTTTGGCTCCATGACGTAGGTTCGATCCGATGTTGAACTATCGGGAATCGAAGCTACAGGACCTGGCACTGAACTTGAATAAGAGGGTGTAAGATAACAGAGGTTAACCTAGCCCACGATAAACAAGAAGGTTAATTATCGAAGGAAGAAAAGGACATAAGGTATATTTCGAAGAAAGATGATCCAGTTACAACCCCAACCGGGACGGTGGACGAACCCCGCAGCCATAACTTCGATAACGATGTTTGCCAGCCGACTGACCCGTCCACCCAATGGAGGGATTAGTTAGATGATTACTGTAGAAGCCAAGCTCTGCAGAGTGGCATCCATCCCATCGTTGGCGAGTGGGGGTTGCTTTGGAATCATCGGGGTGCTGTCCGAAGTGGATTTGCCCTCGGAGCAAAGCGCTATACGTAGTAGATTAGAGCCATGCACGCACGCCGATGGCGCCAGGCTCCAGGCCAGGCACGAACGAACGAGTACACTCTTGACGGACGCCCAGTCGATTAATCCCGGCTGTACAGTAGCGAAACAAGGTTTTCCTGCAACTCATGGCCAGTTAGATAGAGGACTGACCAGCCCTTGGGTGGCGGAGTGCAAGGAGAGGGTTGGCACAAAAGGATGAACTAAGCAAGGCGAAGGGGATGAAGAGGCGTTGGAAGTAAATAGAGAAAGTATATGGAGAAGGTAAATAAAACATCGTCTAAAGCATACTTACTAGCAGACAATGCATCGAAGGCAAGCTCACTCATGTATAATCTTGATTCGAATTAAGATACCTTGATCTGAACTCCTTGACCCACATCTTTAGATATCACTATAGCTTGCGCCAAACCGATAAAAGCAGCAGAATACCAGAGACATAGATAACAGCAATAACAACAACAACGATAAAATTGAACACATTGAACCAACATGAGTATGGCATAGAATATTATCTGTAGGCCGTGTTTGCAGTTCATTTATTTGCTCAACAGCAGCGAGCACGAGAACAAGTACAGGGTAATACTGACCCACATGGCACGTGACCGTAGCGTGCGAACAAACGCGTTACGGGAAAGAGCAGGCTGGCAGGGCTGAGCTCCGATCGCAAATATTAGGAATCTTCGAGGCTGCGACTTCGACAATCACCATCTCATCACGCCCAACACGATATAATCTACGATCCGTACCACGAACCTAGAACCGACTAGTCAAAGTTTTACATTCTCGACGGCATCGGTCGCCAACCGACAAGATGGTTCAGATCAGCGAAGTCAAGGGCAACAAGCGAGATCATCGCACCGCAGCCCACACTCACATCAAGGGCCTAGGATTGAAGTCTGATGGATTCGCGGAGAAGAATGCCAGCGGGTTTGTTGGCCAGGTCGGCGCTCGCGAGGTGAGCATCCAAGCTTTCCATGCTACCCATTTGGCCTGCTAATATGTTGCGGCCAGTCCTGTGGCGTTGTAGTAGACTTGATTCGAGCTCAGAAGATGGCCGGCCGTGGAGTGTTGCTGGCGGGAGGACCCGGGACCGGAAAGACTGCGCTTGCGCTTGCCATCAGCCAGGAGCTCGGCACCAAGATCCCATTCTGTCCCATCGTCGGCAGCGAAATCTACTCGACCGAGGTCAAGAAGACGGAAATGTTGATGGAGAATTTCCGCAGAGCCATTGGCCTCAAGGTTCGTGAAACGAAGGAGGTTTACGAGGGAGAGGTTACAGAACTCACGCCGGAGGAGGCCGAGAACCCACTGGGCGGCTACGGAAAGACCATCAGCACGCTACTGATCGGCCTCAAGAGCGCAAAGGGACAGAAGAAGCTTCGCCTAGACCCCAGCATCTACGAAGCCATCCAGAAGGAGCGGGTCGCGGTCGGCGATGTTATCTACATCGAGGCCAACACGGGCGCTTGCAAGCGGGTGGGGCGGTCGGATGCCTATGCGACCGAGTTCGACCTGGAGGCGGAGGAGTATGTACCTATTCCCAAGGGCGAGGTGCACAAGAAGAAAGAAATCGTGCAAGATGTGACGCTGCACGATCTCGACGTGGCCAACTCGCGGCCCCAGGGCGGCCAGGATATCATGAGCATGATGGGCCAGCTGATGAAGCCCAAGATGACGGAGATTACGGATAAGTTGCGGTCCGAAATCAATAAGGTGGTCAGCAAGTACATCGATCAAGGCGTGGCCGAGCTCGTACCTGGTGTGTTGTTCATCGATGAGGTAAGTCGAGCCCTCTTGGTCCCAGATCGCGAGACCGGAGAACTCTGACTAACGGACGGGTTTCGCCCATCAGGCACACATGCTCGATGTGGAGTGCTTCACCTACCTGAACAGAGCCCTGGAATCGCCAATCTCCCCTATCGTAGTGTTGGCCTCAAATCGGGGAATGTGTACGATCAGGGGTACTGACGACATTGTCGCGGCCCACGGCATTCCCACCGACTTCTTGGCGCGCCTCCTGATCATTCCCACGACTCCATACGAGTCTGAAGAGATCAAGCGCATCGTGCGAATACGCGCCACGACTGAGGGCGTCTCCATAACGGATGCTGCCATTGACAAGATTTCGGAACATGGCGTACGCATCAGTTTGCGGTACTGCCTGCAGCTGTTGACTCCCGCGAGGTAAGCTTATTCTTCATTACTCCCCTTCAGCGAATCAGAGTTCCGAGAAAGCTTCCCTGCCCCTTTAACATCCAAGACATCTTAACTGATAAGCGCTAACCGCATACATAGCATTCTTGCCAAGGCCAACGGGCGCTCGCAGATTGATCTCCAAGATGTTGCAGAGTGCGAGAGCCTGTTCCTGGATGCTCGCCGAAGTGCGACGCTGCTTGCCAGCGAGGCCGGACGAGGCTACCTCAAGTGATACCTCACGCTAGTATCTGGGGTTCCGGGGCGCGGATTAATGACGGCGGGCGTCATCAGGAGGAGAAGATATGTCATAATTATAACTTGCAGGTTCACGCCGTCTTTGCTAGTCTAGAGCGAAGGTGGTGAAAAAGGGAAAACGGATTGTGTGATTTTGTGCATTTTGTACAATTACTGGATTATGACTACAACCAACAAGAGGATTCTGGCGTCGGGGGGTTCTACTACACCACCAACAAATGCCATTTGCAAGAACAAGAAGAAGATGCTCCTTCGGTCTGGTCCCCGCATTTTCTCCATGTTCCACTGTGGCCCCAGAGAATCTGTCGTTCACGAGTGACGGGTAATTACAAGGGGATGAGCCAGCAATCCATCCCCCAGCTACTCGTCTGAGGCATGCTCCAGTATCAAGGATCCCCTTCACATCGACCTCATCAGATCGCCAGCATGCTCCCGTCCAGGCGGCAGCGAGCTCGTTTGCATCACGTGGGCGCTTGTGTCTCCCAGAGATCTCACTGCCGCTCGCGTTTATGAGGTAAGCTCAGCAGTCTACTCTAGTGCGAGTAGGTGAACATTGTCTTTGTCTCATCACAACTCAACATTCCAACCGGAGCGCAGTCTGCATTCCGACTTCGGTCATTGTCCACGCTCGTAAAGAAGGGCTGGATTCCTCTTCTTTCGCTTTCAAGGGCGAACTCTCTCTCTCTCTGCCACTCTATGCTTGGAACGTTGTGCGTGGTAAACGAAAGTGTGGTCTCGTGTAGGGCGTGCCACAACAAAGGAAGTTTGGGCTGGCACGCGACGTTACGCGACAAGGAGGTATGGTATCATCAGGGGAATGAAGGGTGATGAACATCGACATGAAGGCATTAGACATTGTCGTCTTTGGGGGGGAGAAGATGTGTTCAGTTTGAGTCGAGTTGAGCTGTGCTTTTGTGAGTGTGTGTCTACTGTACGTGTTCGAGAGTCTTTGTTATGTCAGTGATATCACATTTCTATCTAATTTTTTGTTTTCATTCATTCATTCTTTCATTCTTTCAATCATTCATTCTTTTGCTGCATTCAGGCTCTTGTCCTTTACTTTTTTTAATTCCATGATAACGACGAGCCGTCCTCTCCTTTATCCAGCGTTGTTATCCCTTCCCCTCCGCCTTCACTCTATCTGGATCTGGTAGAGAGCTACAACGAATCGATAATCCCTGGCTTCTGAACAGACATCTAAGGTGATCTCTCTGTCATCCGGAAACCTTACCGCGACTAAGACTACTCCCGCGCATGGACCGACTGGCGCAAACGCGAACAAAGCAAGCCGTCTTGGGGGGGTCTGAGCTCCTCACTCCATAGGCTTACAGTAGCCTGCGACTTTTCAAACGGCGTTCGTCACTTTCTCCGGATTACGTCTGAGGGAGTGTTGTACTTGACCGTGTTCATACTCGGCAAGGAATAGCCGGTACACCGTTTTTTTTAGTCTTGTTCAGTGTAGTGACGGTGGTGAACGAGAGCTGGGATAGGGGGAGAAGGAAGAAAGAAAGGAAGAAAGAGAGGAAGAGAGGAAGAAAGACGATAGGTGGCCAAGGCGTGAAGCCTCACGGTATAGTGGTGGCAAGGTTACCATTCGCCCTGACCCTACCATAAGCCTTGATCGACAAACAGACCTCCTGCTCTTCGCATTGTTCCTGTGTCTATCGAGCCAATGGACACGAAGGCCTCAGCACAAAGACGACCGCAACCCAGCACCGACACCAGCGCGACTGTTCATTCTCCGAACAGCATCTTTCTTTGACCAGAGAATCTCCAAAGCCACACATCCTGTCCATTCGTTTCATCCCCCCCTCTTATCCCACGCCTCTTGCTCTACCCGTCACCTCTCATTAATTATACCTCCAGCCCAGTTGACGATTCAATCTCCACTATATGGTGTAAGTCGGTCCGCGTCGCCCCTGCAACCCGGGAACCTCTTCCGTTTGCTGCTTGCCGCCTTTCAAAATGACACAAGTCATCTCCCTGGTTGATGCTCCCAAGGCAATCACACCCATCCACTCGCCCATGGAGGTTGACAACTACGACGGGCCCAGGGCCTTCCGAGCCGCCGCCGGTGCTCCAGACTCTCCCAGTCCTCGTGCTTCTAGCGTAGTAAGAAAACGACTTGCTTCCATCAACACGATTGATGCCAACTACTCCGGGATGGAGTCACTCAAGATCGATACTCCAGCAACGAGCGCCATGAATCCTGAAGGTGGTTCTCGAAATCATATCTGCCTCTGCACGCCGGCGCCCAAGATACCTAGACCCCGTAATGGTGAGTTGTCTGGTTGACACCTGTACCTACCTACCTACCTCGTCCCGTTTGGAGCTTATGCAGTCTCTGCACCATGCTGGCGAACACCGTCGTTACCTCATGTTTGACACTGCTGCAGACTGCGCTGTTCTGAAACAAATGACTGACTGACATCTTGCAGCCTTCATTCTATACCGCCAGCACCACCAAGCGGCAATAATTGCCCAGAATCCAACACTTTCTAACCCTGAGATTTCCAAGATCATTGGGGAACAGTGGAAAGATGAGTCGGAGGATATAAAAAACAACTGGAAGTCATTAGCCGATGAAGAGAAGCAGCGCCATCAGCTCCAGTATCCAGATTACCGCTACCAGCCTCGGCGGGGCACCAGAGGTCAGGCAGCACGTCAAGGCTCATCGCCTGGCGAGGATGGTCGCTGTCCGAAGTGCCAGGGACGTTCCATTGCGACTCCTCGCACGCCTTCCACACCGTTCATGATGCCAACTGCAGCGAAGCCCGGAACGGCTCCATTCTCGCCTACGTTGAGGGGGGATGTGACGGAAATGGGTCGCCGGAGGAGTTATGGAAGTTTGCCTTCCAACCGACTGAGATACCCTCACCAGGCCGTATATCAGGACGCTGATGAAAACGACCTAGGCTCGCCGGACTTTAAGAGACGCCGCTTCAACAGTGCCGTGAGTTACCACTCGGCTTCTCCTCCGACTGCATTCTATAGCCAGCATCAAGGATTCCCCGCAGGCAATCCGCGGCCGTTTCAGCCAAGCTTGCCTGAGCCAGGAACATTCCCAAGGTCCAAATCCGGTCCGATGCCACCTCCTCCCCGGCCTTCAATCTCAGGACATTGGCAGGAGCAAAGTCGCCCCCCCGTAGCTCGCCATGCCTCATTTGATGAGTCACTCAGGCTGCCTCCTCTGAAAACATCGATTGCCATTTCGCCCACTGCGACAGCGGAGGACGACAACCGTCCGGCCAACCCGCCAGTAACCGGTCTCGGAATCTCTTCAGCTCGCGATAGTCAGGTACGAAGTGTCGAGGCTATGGTCATGTCCATTCCTTTCGCTCGAAAATTGGCCGTACTCAGCCGCATTAGTCAACCGCTGGCAGTCTCGAAGCCTGGCAACCCCGCCATGGAGAACCGAGGCGCTATCATCGCAGTAGAAGGATCACAGCTTAAGTCGGTGGAACAAGTCGGACACGCAGTCGAGAAGGCTTTGGCGGCCGCCTCTGACGAATTCACTACTCAGACGTGGGCAAACCACTCGATCCGCGAGCCCGAGTTATCAGCTACTGGGCGCGAGAGCTCACCTGGGGCTTCGCAAGGCTTCTTCATGTCATACCTCAAGACTATGATGCGCTGGCATGAGAAGTCCGAACAGATCATTAACCACATCGCTGGCTCAAATGACCTATCACGAAGACCTTCATCAGTGATGGACGCCGAGCAAGTTGCATCCCGAAGAGGATCGTCCGAGTCCGGATCGTCCAGCGAAGCAGCTAAAAGCACATCAGGGAACAAAGTGCCGGTAGCGCTGCTCAGGGAGGGATTCAGTCTGACTTTGTCCGACATGTTTGCCTGCACTGCACCTATATCAGACTCGTATGCCCCCATCGACCACTGGCAATGGATGGCAACACTTTGGCGTGGCGTTGTCGGTCCAGACCTGGTGGTCTACGTCAAGCCTAGTGTCGAAGAGGAGATTGCCAAGTACGGAACGGTCAACTTTCAAAAGCACCCCGGCCTCATCGTAGTCCGAGTACGCATTGGAGGGGAATTGGACGAGGCTACGGAGCGCCGCGTTGCATTTGAGGTTGTTGAATGGGTCCGTGGAGGATCGTTTCGAGAGGGAACTGCCAAGATGTGAGCCTGATATTTGAACTGATGATGTAATATTTGTGGCATTCATGAGCGAACAGGAGTCGGGTCTATGTTGTTCACTAGAGCATGGAAACTAAAGAAGGTGTCACTAGAAGGGGAGCTCTTACTTCTTCTACTGTATAATATTTGATTCCATCCCGACCGCCCGGCTCATCGTGAGTCCTGTACTCTGTAGTTTCGAGTCAATCCCGCTACAGCCACGAATGAGAAACGGTGACAGATATGGAGATGAGAGTTTCATGGTACAATCAGGTGGAAGTTTGTGAATCGTGCTGGATTGCCTCGCGGTTGCTGGGTCGTGAGTGATGGTTGAAGAGAACTGGAGATGGGGAGATGGGCCTCAGAACGCTGGCATGGGTTAAGATCAGATCTAGGCTTGGCGCTGCTGTAAGGCCTTCTCCATATTGGTGGGGATCCCTGCATGTACCTGAATCGGTACGTACCTCACCGCATGACAAGGCGACAGGCTGTCCGTAGGAGGCGCTAACTTGGTCCCCCAAAGCTCCGTCGCGTTTATCCGAGAGCCAGCGCGTGTACAGCTAAACACCAGGATATTAGCGCCTGATCTTGAGCCCAGGAGGCAGCTGCCCGCTGTTTATTACTACCACGTAGCGGAGTGCCCCCTGACTTGACTCTACGAATCGTAACGTAGATACCTCGGTTATCGCAACCAAAGCAATCGCCTCCGACGACGGCACGATGCCAAGGTACCCCGAAGACTGTTCATAATGCCGGATTTCAAGCCTGGACAGACGGTCCAGCTCTCCGACGGCCGCAAAGGCATCGTCCGCTTCGCCGGCACGACTGACTTCCAGCTGGGCGATTGGATCGGCATCGAGCTCGACGAGAAAACGGGCAAAAACGATGGCAGCGTTCAGGGAACTCGCTACTTTGACTGTCCTGCGGGCTACGGAATGTTTGTCAAGCCTATCATGGCCACTATCATTGCGCAAGCTCCCGCGCCGAAACCAGCACCTGGCCGAAGGCCATCGCGACCCTCAAGCTTTCAGACTGGGAGGACGTCAAGCAATGGGGACGCGGGTCTAAACAGGAGAAAGAGCTTCAATGCACCCAGTCCAAGCCCAGTCCCTAGAGGGTCCCGGCCTTCAAGCCTTGTTCGAGTAGGATACCCAGACCACGAACCTTTGTTCTTGCCCAACGGCCTAACGCATGTCTAGTCTCCTACCAAATCCCCTACAAAACAGCTCAGCGGACCATCGAGTGCCTCAGCATCTCGGACCGGAACGCCATCAAACGCCAGAGTAACTTCAGCCAGCTCAAAGCCTCGCCATACGCCAGGGACTTCGCGATCTTCGATGGGACCCCCTCCGCCTCCGACTAACCGGCCGACAAGACAAGCCTCAACATCATCGGTGACTCCAAGATCGGCTGGAGCTGCTGGTCGAACCACAAGTGCTCGCGTCTCTATGACTGGGACCCGGCCATCATCTCGCCCTAGCTCAGTAACGCGACGACCCTCGGGCGATTTCCAAGCAGTAAAAGACAATAGTTCGTCCGACAAGGATGATGAGGCATCACCCAGTAAGGAAGAAGCAGAGATACTTTCTCCCCAGCCGCGAAGCCCTGTTGTTGCGAAAACGAAAGCTCTAGAGAAGCTCACAGCCGAACGTCCCTCACGAACAAGCACACCCCCTACGGCAAGAAGGGCCGCCGGAAATCCATCAAACCAAACTCCTTCGAACCACACTCCGTCAAACCGGACTCCCGGAAGCACAGCCGCAAGTCGAGAGATTGACGACCTGAAAGCTAAGCTCAAGGTGCTTGAGCGTAAGCGGTTGGAAGACCGAGACAAGCTACAGCAGCTGGAGAAAGTCCAAGGCGAGAGAGATAAATTTGAGTCGATCATTTTGAAGCTGCAGCAAAAATACCAACCCCAACAGCAAGAAAATGCCGAGCTTCGGCAGCTGCTCAAGGAGGCAGAGGCAAGGCTCGAGTCTATTGAAGAGATCCAAGCCGAGCATGATTCAGCACTTGAACTAGCGACATTGGATCGCGAAATGGCCGAAGAGACAGCCGAGGTTTACAAGGTTGAACTTGATGCACTGAAGGAGAAGACTGAGGAGTTGGAGTTGGAGGTAGAAGTCCTGAAAGAAGAGAACGAGGAATACAGCAAGGGCATGTCGCCCGAGGAGCGAGCCAGCGCTGGTTGGCTTCAGATGGAGCGCACGAACGAGCGCTTACGAGAGGCCCTCCTGCGGTTGCGAGACCTGACACAGGAGTCCGAAGAACAGCTGAGGGATCAAATTACTGGCTTAGAACAGGAGTTGAACGACTTCAACGCGGTTAAGAAGGAATGCGCTCGGGCGAACGAAAAGCTCGAGCAGTCACAATCGGCAGTTGAGGACCTCCGCCAACAACTTGACAATGCTCTAGGCGCCGAGGACATGATTGAAGATCTCACCGAGCGCAACATGAGCATGTCAGAACAAATCGAAGAGCTCAAGGCCGTCGTTGATGATCTCGAGAGCTTGAAGGAAATCAACGACGAGCTCGAGATCAACCACGTACAGAACGAGAAGGAGATGCAAGAAGAGCTTGATTTCAAGGACAGCGTGATTGCGGAGCAGGTTCGACGTGCTGGACAGCAGGAAGAGAACCTGGGAGACATGGAGTATACCCTGTCGCGTTTTAGAGAGCTCGTAACGAGCTTGCAGGGTGATTTGGAAGACATGCGGGCTTCACAGGCCGTCACTGAGGGAGAGTCCGAGAAGCTTAACGATCGATCGCGGGCTATGATGGACCTCAACCTGAAGCTTCAGCTTTCAGCTGCCAAGACGCAGGTCAAGACGATTGATCTCGAACTTCGCCGTCTCGAGGCACAAGAGGCCGCGCAGCACCTCGAGATTGTCAAATTGTTCTTACCTGACACATACAAAGAAGACCAAGACTCCGTTCTTGCTCTGCTTCGATTCCGCCGCCTGGCATTCAAGGCCAATCTGCTCAACGGATTCATCCGAGAGCGACTCAACGGTGACGTTCACCCTGGCCATGAAGATGATGTGTATGCTGCTTGCGACGCCGTCGACAAGCTTGTTTGGGTGTCATCGATGTGCGAACGTTTTGTTACTGACATGTCCCATTGCTCGATTGAGCAATTCTCCAAGTATCAGAACGCTTTGCTCGAACTGGAACCTGTTGAGCGTGCGTTGAACGGCTGGATTGATGGTTTGCGACGAGATGAGCTGAAGGAGAAGAAGTGCGCAGAGGAACTGCAACGAACTATTGCACTCCTGTCTCATCTCGCCGAGGTTCACATTTCACCCGACCTAGCCAACTATGCCAACGATATCCACATGAAAGCCTTGGTGATGCAGAGCCATCTTGACTCGGCTGCTACCACATTCAACATCGCCAGAGGTCTCGTAAAGCGTGTGGTACCGACCCAGGGTGAAGAGGATGAGCTGGCCGAGCACTTTGCCAAGAAGGCCGATCTCGTTGTCACTCAAACCAGAGGATCCAAGGTTGTTGCTGGCAAGGCAGTGCACGCTTTACAAGATCTCAAGTCTCGGTCTCTCTCGCTGCTGCCCGAGACGCGGGATGCTTTCGAGCAGTGTGTCGAGGCGTCGCGTGAGCTCGCTGATCTGGCGCGACAGATCGGCTTGGATCTGCATCAACTTCTAACGTCCGACGAGGGTCGAGCCGAGCCTTTTACCTACGCCGAAGTACAGGACACTATCCACCAGACTGTTCTTACAAAGAGCTCGTCAAGCGAGTCAGATCTGTTTGCTACATACTTATCCAAGCTCAAGAACCTAACGCTACAAATCAATGATCTCGCATCATTGCCCGCAGATCTTGAATACACACAAGAATTCGACGTCGCCCCAGCCCCCTGGAAGTTGCGCTCACGGGAGCTCAAGGCTCTCAAGACTGTGCCGGTCGACGCAGAGGAGGAGCTTCGTCGCCTTAGAGAGGAGCACAGCGAGGCACGTCGCACTATTGCCCAGCGAGATGAACACCTCAGTACTGCGGTCCTCAAGATCGAGACACTCGAATCAAGGATGAGAGATGCCCAGGCCAACATTGAGCGTATCACCGAGCTACAGAACCAGCTTGAGGCTTCCGGTCAACAGGTCGGTAGCCTCAAGGAGGACATCGAGAAACAAGACCGTGAGCTCAAGGATCTCGAGTCAGAACGCGACAAGTGGAAGAAGATTGCCAGCGACAGTCGCGCATTCGCTGACGGAGCTGACGCAGCGGGTGCCAAGGCTGGTCAAGAGCGTGCCGTCGCAACAGCCCGTGAAATGGATGCCCTCAAGAAGGACATCGAGAGCCTGCAATCGGCGGTGCGCTACTTGCGTGAAGATAACCGTCGCGCTCGCACGACGGAGCAGCAAAACCATGATTGGCTCGCAGAACCGCTCAAGAAGCCCGTCAACGTCGCCGAGCAGCGTCGCGCTCTCATCGCCGCCGAGGGCAAGGATGTCCTCGGCGAGCTGGTGCGGATGGCGAGCTCGGCTTCTGTATTTAACCTTGCTTCCTTGCCCAAGGACAAGCTTGCGTGGAAGCCTGCTCGATCAACGCCGCAGTACCACGCTGCTAAGAAGATGGAGGATTACGCTGCCTGGACGGCCTGGCAGGATTCTGTTCTGCAGAAAGCTAGCATAATCCATGGAAAGGGCGTTGGTGGCGGCGGTCCAGAGTGTAGGAGTGCGGGACAGAGGGCTGCCGCGAGGCTTCATATCAAGATGCCTGGTGCTGATGGAAAGATGATCCCCGGATCTGGAAGAGAGGTTCAGATTGTGGGATCGCAAGAGTGGGAGGCTCTATAGATGCGCCTGGTGACCGTTTGATACTGGAGATGTTTTGAAGTGAAGTGAAGCGAAGCGATGGAGACCTGCATACCCCTTTTGATTCGAATTGTGTTTCTTCTTCCCGGTTCTGGGATTACTCCACTTGTGTCATTTGGTCAATGTATGAAAGAGGATAGACCACGTCTAACTAGAGTTCGCTGTGGAATAAACCAAGTCAAGATGCCATGTAGGCTATCCAGGTCCATTGCCTGGAAGCATTCGTGTATAACAACCCCTTCTCCTCCAATGACCTTGTTCCTACTGGTATTTCCTCGTCCAGTCCCACCTCGACGGGCGTTTTCCATACATCGTTCCTGATATCTACTGACCCCTCATATAAGCTTCGGCTTCTGCACTCTTAAGCCTTGCCCTTACCCTTCTTCTTCTCCTTCTTCTTCTTTCCACCGTCGTTGCTGTCCGATCCACCACCACCACCACCCTGAGCGCCCATGAGCGCAGACATAGGATCGCTACCACCCTGCATCTCCTTCATCATATCCTTGAACAAGTTCTCCGACACGCCACCGCCCGTCATAGCAGCGCTCAGATACGGCACCAGCTCACCCATCTTCCAACCTCTCGGCACAGCAGGCTTAGGGAACGGCTTCCCAGGCTCAGGCTGCAGCTGTCCACCAATACGCACCCGCAACCCAGGGCTATCCTCCGTCGTGGGGTTCGCGCGCAGATGCTCAGCAACCAGCCTGTACAGGTGGTGCTTGTTGTTCACGTGCCCCGGCTTCGTCTTCTTCAGACCGACCTTGACGCGGCCCGGGTTCGCCCAGTCCTTGGGGTGGATCTTCTCGGGCTCGAACAGCGTGGGGAGGGACAGGCGAGAGCACGCGGCCGCGATCTCGCGCGCGAGGGGATCCTTGACGGCGAGCGAGGCGGGCACGCGACGGCCCTCGGCGCGGGAGCGCGATGCGTCGAAGTAGACGGGGTAGAGGCACTGGAAGTCGGCGTAGGCGCCGCGGTCGGCGCTCGCGGGGAGGGTTTGCGTGTGAGGCCCGCCCGGGATCTGCGGCATGTCTGCTCGCGATTGGACCCGGGGTTGGGATTGGGAGGGAGCTGGGGCGGCGTTGTCGTCGTCGACGCGGCGCATGATGTCGGAGTCGGCGAAGTCGTCGATGTCGGCCATGTCAGGGTCGGAGTCGAGGTCGCTGTCCGAGACCTCTTCTATCCGTGGGTGGGACATGGTGGGCGGCTGGATGTCTTGTCGTGGGTGTATGTGGAGGGAGGTGCGGTGCCGCCGAGATGGTGCTGGTGGGAGAGGGAGGTTGAGCGTGAGGGTGCTAGCTTGAAGATGCGAGCTGGGTTGGATGGTGGTTGGTTTCGAGGTGGAGAGGAATCGTGCGTGTGTGGGGGGTGTGGGAGTGAGGTTCGATGTGGGGTTGCGATGTAGCTTGTTGGGGTACGTACCGATGGGATGTCCGTTCGCCTCCAAGTCTAAGTCAACCTCCTTCGAGGGGGATTCGGCTTTCATTGATCTTGACAATGTTTCGTGTTTTCTTAATCGCGGTTTACTATTCAGTGCTGAATAATTGATTTGAATAAAACTTGGATTAAGATGAATACATTAGCCTCAACATGGGCCTGATTATCCCCTTAGAGCTCAATCTACGTCCCAATTCGCTCTCACCCACACATCCTCGCCTGAAACCACCTCTCTCTCTCTCTCTCTCTCTCTCTCTCTCTCTCTCTCTCTCTCTCTCTCTCTCCAATCGTTGTGTACTCGAACCCAATACTAATCTCTTTGGTTCGTTGACTAGTTTTGGTCATTGTTTTGTGGCCTGCGAGAGGCGATTGTCTGAGATCAACCCGCAGGTTGCCAAATTCTTCGATATTCATCGTAATAGTAAGTCTTTATGACGAGAGATTGTTGAAATCTCCATAGATGCAAGTCCATGCAAGCCCATGCAAGCCTCGTTGTAATATATGTAAAGTTCATTTTAAAGGTGGATGAACAGGTAGGTCTGACGTATGGGTGCGGCAAGGGCCAATGCACCCTGATAACGCAAGACGCGCTACCTTAGTTGTCACGAACGTGCGTATTCCTGAACTTGGTATCGGGAGGATGTAAATCCAGCGGGAACCTGCAGTAGGGATGGCTGCAGTATCCGTCTTTAGTACTCGGGCACTGCGCGGATAGCGTTAGCAGATGCAATGGCTCTCGTCGAACTAAGATTCGTCTGCAGATCCTGACTTACGTTGTGGCCGTAAGGACAAGTATCGTCCTCGCAATCCTGCCCCCTAGTACAGGGGTTCAGTCGGGACAGTAGAGTGAGCGCACTCAACTCATCCTTGGTTGGCTTGTAGTCGTGTACGAACTGGCAGACATCCCTCTTGCCGCAGGATCCACGTATGTAGTGGTTGTTGCAAAGCTTCTCTTTCCGGTTTTTGACATTATTAAAAGCGGTTTGGCTAGTAACAGGAACTGGTTCGTCGAGTCCACGCGGGCCCGGGGCCCACGCAGGTGTAGCGGGTTTAGTAGTGCGAGGTACCGTATTCGTACGCTTAGGCATCAGGGGCACCGAGATCTTTGGAGGTGGGCTCGCGGCCCTGGGAGTCGAAGTGGCCCACACATTCGAAGTCAGCGGAGGTGATGCCGACTCGGTGCTAGTGGTCGGCGTCAGCACGCGCTGGATAGGAGCCGACAATGATGGGGCCGTCGTCGCTCGGGCGAGGGGGGAGTTGTGGAGGAGCTTCCCCTGGCGAAAGATCTCCTCGCCGAAGTTGATGATGTTAACGTTGGTAGCCCGCAGTTCGCTAGTGACAGGGGTACCCTCGAGAATGGTGATACGCTGGCGGGAATTGGTGTCCTGCAAGATCTCGTCTAGGAAGGGGGCGTATCCGGCATCATGGGATATCCCCAGCAGGATCTGCTTGCAATTATAGTTCTTCAGGTGAAAGCGAGTGTTTTCTGATCCGTTCGTTAGCCCTGACCTCGGATGGCGATCTCTGTGGCGAATCGAATTCTGAAGTCTTCCCTACCTTTGATTTTTGAATCAGCCCGTTCTTTGCCGTAACCAACATCGATGAAGTCGAAGGAGGCCTTGGCCTGGGTGAAGCCTAACGTGAAGTCGCGCAAGATGTTCATATTCTCGAGGCTGCCTTCGCGGCACATGGCCTTTCCCAAGCCGGAGACATTGGCCACGACGCGGGCAACGACTTCTACTTGATCGGCACGATCTTTAAGGTGTTCTACGATGGCATTACGCAAGGCGTAAGCTGCCTTCTTTCCGCCTTCAATGCCTTGCTTGACCAAGTGATCTTGGAACTGCTCCATCATCAGCTGCTAGTCGGACAAGAACGGGTCGCAGACTCAAGTGATGGAGCCTTTTGCAGTGCAGAAACATACGATGAGGCCATCGCCATCGATCAATACCAAGATGTAGGGGTTACGGTTCTATTCCGATGTCAGTACGGGGGGGGTTCCACAGTTGGAAAGCTTATGAGGCAGGCTCCTGAAAGTACCTTGAGACTATCGTTTTCTTGAGAATAGGCATCTAATTTCCGCTGGATCCGGTCTACATCATGCTGTAGCTCTCTCCGTGACCTAGTGGCGGCGGATAAGTCGAGCTCGTATTCATGTAAGGTTTCGGTAAGCGACTGGTTCTTCTGCTGAAGGTCCGTCTCAACACTATGGCAGTAAATAAGTAGATCCTAGGCGAAAACATGGAAAGTCAGCAGCTGATGGAAGTATCACGACGGCTAGACTAGACGCAGACCTCAGATCCTCACCTCAATTAGAGCGTCGCTCTTCTGCTGATGAGCTCGCAGGATCGCGAAACGCTGAGCAAAGTCACTCAGGGCGACAGCCATGCTGCTATGACTACCGAGCACGGTAATTAATAGAAGGATGATGCAGGGAAGAGTTTCGTGATGTTTGGTGGCCAAACAGGATGAGAACACGTTCGAGAACCAACCCCTACTGCCGTGGTAGATGAAGGTTGAAAGATACAAACAGCTGGTAGGAGATTGAGATGTTCAAGAGTGAGGTGAGAAAAAGTCAGCACGTGTTCGGCCACCTCTGAAGTTCCACCTCAGTCGACGTCCGAAGCAATGCTTCTCCAAGACACCCCGGTTCGCAGCGTCACCAGCTCAAAGACTTAGGCGCCGAACAAAGTACGATGCGACGGCCAAGAGAAGAACTTTAGGCGAGTATTTCTAAGATCGCCCGTGCTGTTTCGATTGGGTAGAAATAAGACTAATAGAGATAAAAATAATAAATCCAGAAAGCTTGTGAGGCTGACCTGACTGCAGGCGGTGGACAACGCAGATGTGAGTAGATGGATGGATGGATGGATAGATGGATGGATGGGTTTCTGTTTGCACACGGAAGAAACTTAACGCCGGCGCCGTGTCGCGTTGCGCGTTTCTGGATGAGTTGCCCTTTTTCTTTTCTTCTTCTTTTTTTTTTGGTTGGTCTTTAGTTTGTAGCGTTATCTGACGGGACACAGCCCCAGCTACAGCTACGGGCGCAGGTTGAGTCGAGGGGGTGAGGAGGCGTAGACAATTAATGAAGTGAAATTTTTCTGAAGTTTGAGCTCAACCCGCAAACCAGGACGATCGGAGCTGAGCTACAGTAGAATCCCTGTCGGGGTGGGCGTTGTCTCCACTGTGGGCGACTCCAGAAGAGTACGGAGTAGTTTTACAGTTTTACAGTTTTACAGTTTTAC
>QUZF01000026.1:0-30305 GCA_003693555.1 Coccinonectria pachysandricola
ATTAAATTATTTAGTTAATTAATCTATGTTCTTCTCTTGACCTGCTTCCCCTTATTTTGGGTATTTAACCTTGCGCTATTCCTGTTTATGACATATTCTGATCAGATGACTTTCCTTCTATCTATCTGAGCTTTGATTGGTCAAAACGCCCTTCGTGTCATTATATGACATCTCTGGTTCAACATTTATCACACTAATACCCTATATCGTGGTGGCAAAGGAAGAATTTGGCGGTATGTAATGTATTGATAACTCAATCTCTCTCGAGGTTACCGAGATTTGCATTTCGAACCTATATGTTCTCAACTTGGTACTTGGCAAGCTTTCTGAGGGCTCTGAGAACTTTCAAATGTACATTGATGAACTAGAATTCTCCGGTCCTTTCAACCACTGCATTTCCGCTATTTTATTTTTCTCTATTTCAGCCACGTACATTTGCATAAAGGTTCTCTAGTGAGCACAAATTTGCAGTAGCAGTCTAAGCGGCTCAGATAACTTGGTTGACGATCCCGAGGTTTCTTCTTCTTCTTCTCTCCCTTGACCACGAACTAGACAAGTCCACGGTTTTCCTGACCGACACTCTGATTAGAATTTAACTTTAGCATATAGTTGCTGAGACTAGGCAAGGATGCAACGTGGGATTTGGAAAACGTCAACATTCCATTTTCAATACACCTTCGGAGATGATCGTCATTAATCTACGTTATCGCAACAGCGGTTGCAGCTAAAATGCGATGATCTATAACCCAAACTGCAGAGTTCGGTTATACGAATGACCTCCACTGGAAAGACTAAATTCTGGGGAATCGTTATCCGAATGTCGCGAATGGGGTGATAATCTGTTCGCAAATTGAGATGAGCGCTGCCCACTTGAAATGAGACGGCAGATGAAGGAATCAGTGGTTCGAGTTATTTGTCGCTGTGTCTATCAGCTAGCAATGCCTGCTTGGTTCTCTGATAGACCACTCGTTGCGCTGACGCCGCATCGTGACATGTTGTGATGAGTCTCCGCTTCGTCTTGTGTGTGTGATGTTGATAAACGAGTGGATGGGTGGTTATACTACGTAGTAAGAGCGCTAAAACGATTGATAAGTGGCAGGCATACGAAACAGGGGTTGCAGGTGAGTCCACGTCGTCATAGCACCTGACTTGGAGTAGACTACTGCACTAAACGTAGTTTCGATCAACGACAACAGGTTTCCATTGTTGAAGTTCGGGATTCCTCATTCGGATGCGATCTAAGATCGGCACGGAATGAGGAGAGCACGAAGAAAAGACTCCGAGACGTGCAGTAGAACATGGAACCGGGCATTTCAACCTGGAGACCGGATCAATGTTCTTGTCGTTGTTCCTGCCCTTTCTCGTCCGCGTCGTCATCGGACTTTCGCCTCCAACATCTGGAAGACATCGCTTAAGCATCCGTTCACTGTTTCACCTTCGTCCTCGAAATAACCGACAACCAAGCTTTTTGACCCGTTCAGCGGAGTTCGCTTCCTGGTTAAGCCTAAGCTCATTTGGATGCTGCCAGCCTGCAACAACAGGGGTTTGACTGAAACCATCTCTTGGCCCGCCTCAACCCGCTTTTCATCTAAGCTTCCAGTATGGCTGTCCTCACCGCTTTGATTGGTTGCTGTCCGCCCATGTACATACGCTCGCAGGCTCAATGACAAGGCTCCAGCCTCAGATCTATGCTCAACGTTCGGCAGGGAATAGCGACTTGGACGGGGAATAAAGTGGACGTCGGAGGAATTACTTGCTGCGCGTTATAGGACGTTTCCCAGGAACACGAAACGTTGACGCACGTTCCAGCAGAGATGATCATGCCTCAACCGTCAATTGATCTTCTCTCTCATTTTGCTACGGCTATCATCTAAGCCTTTAGGGGTACTGTGAGAAATTCATTACGGGAATGGGTTTGGGCTGTCGCAGCTATACCATCGTATTTAGTTGAAGACGAGGCTTGGCTCAACGCTTACATCCTTGCCGTGTTCACGTCCCTGGTCGGACAGTGAGACGTACGATAGTCTTGAACCGTGGAAAGTCAGGCGCCCAAGGACATCGGATACCAAATGTCGGTTGACGCGGCCATTCTCCTGAGCTGTTTCAGAGGAACCTCGTCTGGGGTCATCGCGACAAGGTTGAACTCAATCTGGCTTCGATTTACATCAGGAGATAGGGCCAGAATACCAAGCCGGAATACAACACCCTTGTTGATAGTTCACGCCTAGCGGCATGGACATCGATTCAAACATCTCTATAAAGGCCCGAGTATCACTCGCCTGAAGTCGTTTCTCTTTATCCTTCTCCCTCATCACCAGCCCTCCTTTCATCTACAAGCAAACTCAGCATTTCCTTACACCCTCGACGAGCCGTGCTTGTCCACAACAATAATACAATCCTTATCAAGCAGGCTTGACAATCGAAACTTCCAGTCTTTCACAGATCAACCGACCTCTTCAACTTCGAGATGCAGTACCGAATGATCCTCGCGGCCTCCATGGCCATCGGCTCCGCCTACGCCGCTCCCACCTTCACCGCTCCCTTCGGCCCTCAGATCACTCCGAGCCCTTACTTCAACAACACCATCATCGCCCGCCAGGCGGCTGGTGGCGGCAGCAGCGTCCTCAAAGCTCCCATGACCATCGCTGCCGGCCAGTCCTTCGACGGTGGCAACGCCGTCTTTGACCGCGGTGTTTCCTGCTCCGGTCAAACTGAGGGCGGCGGCTCCGATGCCGTCTTCATCCTCGAATCCGGCGCCTCGCTCTCCAACGTCCGCATCGGTAAGATCAAATAGGCACGTATCGCGGGTGGAACAACATGCTGACTCGAGTGTCCACAGGCCCCAACCAGATCGAGGGTGTCCACTGCAACGGTGGCTGCAAGCTCACCAACGTCTTCTGGGACGACGTCTGCGAGGATGCCTTCTCCATCAAGGTCCAGGAGGCGGGCCAGACCACTACCATCAACGGCGGTGGTGCCAAGGGTGCTTCCGACAAGGTTATCCAGCACAACGGTGGTGGCACTGTCGAGATCAACGATTTCGTCGTGTCTGACTTCGGCAAGCTCTACCGCAGCTGCGGTAACTGCGACGAGATGCCTGCCCGCCACGTCAAGGTCACCGGTGGCTCTGCTAGCAACGGCGATATGCTCGTTGGCATCAACACCAACATGGGTGACACCGCTTCCGTCTCCGGCGTTCAGCAGACCGGTGTCAAGTCCGAGTGCATTGCCTTCAACGGTGTCAAGGGTGGGGGTGAGCCGTCGAAGATTGGCCCCTGCGGAAACACCGGCGGCTCTGGTGCCCCTGCCCCTGCCCCTGGTGCCCCGGCTGCTCCCGCTGGCGGAAGTGGTGAGTCTTCTTCCGATGACGGAGACAAGAAGGATTCCAGCTCCAATGACTCGGACTCCAAGGACAAGGAGAAGGATGGCTCTTCTGACTCTAACGAGTAAGCGAATTATACCTGCTTACTATGGGAATTTCTGGGGCCTATCGAGTGCAGGTTTATGTGCTGCACTGTAAGCTCAAGGACTCGACTTCGCATCGCTGTATCGTATATATCTCTATAGTCAATTGAAAATAGCACTGGTGCATCACTTTCTGTTTCGAGGACTACGGTAGTGGCCTTTGTGATTGTGGGCTGTCCTGACAACCTTACCTAATGCCCCCCTTCTCAGGGGCGGTTGTGAGCATCATAGACCCGTGTATGTTTTTTCTTCCTTCATTTCCGATGCCCCAACCGGGACGTGGTTTTCGCGTTACCCCATAGCACAGGCTCGCTAGAAGCAGGTTGCAAGTATGTGAAGCAAGGGGTACAACTTCATCAGCAATCTGCAGCAGACTACAAGTTGTTATCAAGTCTGTAGAGCCCAGTATGGCTACTTCGATATTATGTTACTAGAGATGGACAAGAATTGAAGATGGTTACTTGAGCTTCAAGGTAGCATGAACTTCCCAAGCAGGTTGCCTGAATAGTTGACATCAGGCGTGAGAAACGGAGAGTAATTAAGAGTCTCAGGTCCAGAGGGTAATCAAACTTCTACTGCCACAACCCCAACATCGGTGAACCTGTTATAGGAACCGGAGTACAGGTAGGCATAATAACCATAACCCTGATTGTTTACGAGGAACTTGTCGAAAACTCCATCAACAGGTACGCAGGTCGAAGTAACACCTCGAACTGGCCTTTTGCAAGACTTGGCCTGCACAGAGCAGACAAACCTACGATCGGCCGTTTGCTTACAGGTTATGTATTCTTCCTCCGGCCGAGGGATGCGGCTGCAATCAACGATGATGGCAGGAGAGGTAGGGAACGTAGGCGGGCCGCCTAGATCAGGGAAGGAAGAATACGATACGCAGACATTCCTTCCGTAGGATGTGATGACTCTGCCCGTGCTGGCATCGATTGAGTATGATACAGGCACAGTTCCGCCAAAGTTGGGGTTGAACAGGTGAATGTTTCCGTTTCCGCCCCCTGACGATTGGAGCTTGGCGCCACTGATAGGGTCCCTATCCCCGACTGCGTTGAACGTTGCAAATGGCGGAGGGGCAGAGCTGGTGGTTGCCGTTGGCTCATCTGAGGTTGTCGAGGTCTCGGTTGACAGCGTCGTAGTCGATGGAGGTTCGGTTGAGCTTGATTCCTCCGTGGTAGTGGTCAAAAGGTCAGTCGAGGCTGAGCTGGCCATAGTGGTAGAGGCCTCGGTGGTAGAAGCCTCGGTAGCAGACGCCTCGACAGTTGACGACTCGGTAGTAGACGACTCGAGAGCAGATGACTCCGTGGCGGATGATTCAACAGTTGACGTTGTGATATCAGTCGACAGCACTACAGTGGACTCATCCAGACTCGTAGAAGATGCCGAGGTATCTGGCGCAGAAGAAGTGGTCGCAGACAAAACTGACGTCGCGTCTGATGAAGCTAATCACTTTCGATCAGTGACCGTTCTAGAATGGCTCGCTCTCTCATCATCTATGCCCGCCCACCACTTACCAGAAGTCTTAACCTTGCAGGGTCCAGCAACCGCACTATCAGCCGCCAAGAGGCCAGCGAGCAGAGAAAGCAAGATATGAGAGCGCATTTTGTGCCTCGGAATGTAAAAAGAAAGACAAAAAAAAAAGGAGTGATGGGAGCGACAGTTGGTGAGGCCAGCCGACGAGGACAGCTGGACGGCGAAGGCCAAGACAGGATGCTGAGAGAGGCATCTCAACTTAAAGGAAATCGTTCACATCTAGTGGCAATCTAAGCAAATGAGACCATTGCCGCGAAGTTCAGGGGAGAGGAACGATAGCTGCCATGGATGTCTTGTCCGGTCCATGTCCGCCGTAGATAGTCTCTGATGTAGTTTCCTGGCTATCCCGCATTAGGTCACTTCCCTCTGGTCTCTGCTTCACTTGCTACTGCATCTGGACTGGGCTAGACTAAAGCATTCTGTGACCAGCAGCTAAGCTAGTCTAGATGATACAGTATCTTGGATTGGTGTTCTTGACCAACGCTTGACTAGCCCAGCCGCCAAAGGGCCGTAGCAGCAATCGGCGGCTTTTGCACGGCCGCTCGACGGGGCAACTCATGCCGCTTGGGTTGGTGATCCAATCTCTTTCTGTTTAATCAACTGCAGCGAGTCAGCGAGAGCCTCGACGTAGTCGAACAATGAGCACTTCTGTGGGGCGCATCTGATACGACCCTCCTGTTTGATTTCTATTCGTCTCGAGTAGAGAGGAGCGCTTATAAACATGGTGCAACGTGTGATTTTAGCAGGGAAAGGCATAATTCTTAGCTGCCAAGTTACAAATACCGACGTTGTTCGTATGTTGAGCTGGTTGTCTCGCATCTCTCTCCAACTCCAGCTACATAGGCTACTTATCAAACACGGCTGGTTAAGAAATGCTGCAAAGAAAAGATATGAAAACCCCCCTATACCACAGTCCGGGCTTGTGCAGTCGACGGTCAGAGTGTGATAAGCGACCAGGAAGATAAGGCGTACGATATTCGACCTTCCCGACTTAGATGCTCACTAGAAGATTGACCAGCGTATCTTGCGTATCGCATTCTACGTGTTTCAACATCTCGTGCCGTATAGCCGATCAAGCAAGATATGTCCATCGTCAATGACTCTGGATAGCTGGATAAGACAAGAAGGAGAGTGGATACTGTCTGTTCTCTACACATGAAATCCCGAGCTCTGATAACATCATTGTGATATATAATCGTCTATGTAGCGACCAGTGTAACCTTCCTGAAGCACATGTGAGACATTCCGTGCCGGCAACCGAAGAAAGCCAGGGTCAGGCTTACCTACAGTAGCAAAGACTTATACGGCAGCATCTTGATAAGATGGAGATGTGGTGGGCACAGTCTGGCCGTCCGGCGTTCAACCAGCTAGCGTACCAACGTCACACCTCACAGGTAAGACTCTACAGTACAGCACATACTCACTCATCTGCGTCATCTACAGACAACAAGAGAGCCAGAGAGCATCCATCGTCCACACTCGAAATCGGTCTAACCCTTGTCCGATAACCCTTGCCTGATCTCTCTCACTTGTGACTAGCACTACGCACTACGCCACGAACTCACATCTGAACGTCGAGGCCCCGCGAGGCAACTCGACTTCGGAAAAGTGCTCCTTCACAGATCCTTTTCCGAGCCGCCCCTGGTAGAAACCACATCAGCACGACGCGGACTGCCGACTTGTCGATCCTACCCATGCCCTCCCTGGCCCTGGCGCCGACGCCCCGCTTCCCCAGACGGGCTGGCTTGGCTTGTTCCACTTTCCCCGCAAACGACAGAAGCGGAAAAGAGTCCTATCAACGATGTGATGGCTGCTATCATCTCTTCTCGCCAAACGGGCAGACGTCGTCTGGGTAGCTATCATCTACGTGGACCATGCCAGCTTTCTTATAAGACCTTCTGGATCTTCGTGATCGTCTGTTCAGAATCCTCCTCCTCCTCCCCATCTCCTCTCCTCAGCCAACTCCTCTCATCCCTTCGCCTCGCCATCAGACACAAAGGCTAAGATATCATGGCCATCCACCAGCAGAACAGCTTGTCTATCGGAGACGACAAAGGCCAGATCGCTCACGTCGAAGAGGACGAGAACATGGACGGTTTCCAAAAGGCGAGCAAGGTGGAGGGTGCGGACGAGTTTGGTGCCCGCGCGAAGTCAGACCCCAAGGAGATTGCGCTTGTCAGGAAACTCGACCTGTACATGCTGGTACGTATCAACGCCGGTTGCCACGAGCATCGCGAGCTGTGCTGACGAGCAACCGATATAGCCTGTGCTGTGGTTGATGTACTTCTTCAACTTTCTGGACCGGAATGCCATGATCAACGGCAGGCTCAACACCCTCGAAGAAGATCTCGGTCTCAAGGGAAGCCAGTACAACACTTGCGTCTCCATCCTGTTCGTCGGGTACCTCTGCGGCCAGATCCCCTCCAACATGGTCTTGAACCGAGTCAGGCCTTCGTGGTACATGGCTGGGTTCTGCCTCGCCTGGTCCATCCTGTCGCTCCTCACCTACCTCGCCCACAGCTACGAGACTATGCTCGTCTGCCGCTTTCTCTTGGGCATCACCGAGGCACCCTTCTACCCCGGTGCTCTGTACATGATCTCCATGTTCTACACGCGAAAGGAGGTTGCCACTCGCATGGCCATCTTCTACACCGGCAACATGATGGCCAGCTCTTTCTCCGGCCTCATCGCTGCCGGCGTGTTTGCCGGACTTGATCAGAAGATGGGACTAGCTGGGTGGAAATGGTATGTTCTTCACGGCGATTGTGATGGGCCGAACCTACGCTGACCATTCGACAGGCTTTTCATCCTTCAAGGTGCCGTCTCGGCTGTTGTCGCCATCGTCGCATTCTTCACCCTCCCCGACAGCCCCCTCAAGACCCGCTGGCTCACCCCCGAGGAGCGCCAACTCGCCCACGATCGAGTCGCAGCCGACACGACTGGCCGCCGGGAGGGTACCAGCGTCTGGACCGGTCTCAAGGAGGCTGGGACCGACTGGCGCGTCTGGCTCTTCTGCCTCATGGATAACCTCCATCTCTCTGCCAACGGGTTCAAGAACTTCCTGCCCACCGTCATGGAGACTCTCGGATACGGCACTACCGTCACGCTCGCGCTGACCTGCCCGCCTTACATCTTTGCCGGTATCGTCTCCGTGGCCGTTTCGTGGTCTTCTGGTCGCTACAACGAGCGAACGTGGCACACCACCGTTAGCAAGCTCGTCGCCATTGTCGGCTTCGCCATGTCCGCCGCTACCCTCAACGTACCCGTCCGATTCGTCGGTATCATGCTGTTTGTGGGTGCCACCTACGGCGTCAACAACATCATCCTCGGCTGGACCGCCAGCGTTGTAGGTCAGACGGACGAGAAGAAGGCTGTCGCCATCGCCATGTGCAACACCTTTGGAAACTTGGCCAGCGTCTACACTCCATACTTGTGGCCCAAGTCCGATGCGCCTCAGTATCTCATGCCCATGATGGCTAGTCTTGCGTTCTCGGCGGGTGTCGTCATCTGTGCCTGGATCATGCGGTGGTCGTTACAGTTGAAGAACAAGAAGCTTCGCGAGGCAAACGCCAACGAGACGAACTTCTTTGTGTACTAAGGCACCGGGAACTCGTAGTGATATATGGTGTGGCTGCTCATGTTTGTTATCTGCGAGAGGCGTGAGCTTCTGAGTTATAGTAGGATAGGGCTTTATGAATATCTATGATACCCCGACTGCTCATGCCTGACGAATCTTACGTGCCTCGACTCTCGTGACTTGAATCTTGATAAAATGAAGGGGAACCTACAGTCTCAGACACCACGAGGCTGGGGTAATGGGACTCAGATGCAACTACAAATGCATAACAGCACTGTCCAGAGCGAGCTCATACATGCAGCAAGTAAAGAGGCGACGCCGAAGGCTCAATCTGCACTGCCCACGCTGATGTCTCATGGACCCTCCATGTAACCACCAGGGATGTACGCCATATAAATGAGCGGGTACTCAACAGTGACCCATTCATAGTTCCCAGAACGTCGATTACGGTATAATAGCAAAAGCCTACCAACGATCGACTATCCACGATCGAGGACTTGTGCTGCAAACTATTCAACAGTAAAACAGTTCACCTGATCTATGAAGCCCAAGTGTGCTTCGTATAAGCGTCGTGGGTATGTTGGACGGGTAAAGATGGGTCTCGATCATAGTCTAGCTCGCCCATCCTTGCAAATGAAGTCATCTCAGATTATTAGTCTGCTCTACTCTCCTCTATTCTAGTTCTAGTCTAACGTTAGTCCATGGCCGGCTCGAGGTAGAGTAGCCCCGCTATAGCAACGCAACATGCCGCCGGCTTTCGGCCGGATAAGCATAAGCAGACGCGGATATCGACAACTCACTCGGGTTAACTGCCGACGAACAGCTCAAGATTTAGACAATGTAGCCTACTACAGACAGCCTGCTCTGCCTCCGATGGTATAAATTTGACACTCTGAACATGCAAAGTTTTGCAGCATTCCCAACTTCTTTGGCACGTTGCACGTCACTACCTGTACGATGAGCTCCGGACGTACTTTCAAGCTTAACTCGGGCTACGAGATCCCGGCCGTTGGCCTAGGCACTTGGGTAAGAATAATAAGAACAGATGGGAGCTCTCAGCCCAGCGTGGAGAGTGCTAACAGAAGCCAGCAATCCGGCCCCAACGAAGTCGCAAAAGCGGTAGAGTACGCGTTGAAGCACGGATATCGCCACATCGACGCCGCGGCAGTCTACGACAACGAAGAAGAGGTCGGCCAAGGAATCAGAGCATCTGGCGTTCCCCGCCGCGAGATATTCCTCACCTCCAAGCTCTGGAACACGCACCACAAGGCCGGCGACGTCGAGGAGGCTGTCGACCAATCCCTCAAGGACCTCCAGACCGACTACCTCGATCTCTACCTGATTCACTGGCCCGTCTCGTTCCCCAAGCCCGCAGAGAAGAAGCTTCGGTTTCCGATCGACCCTTCGGACGAGGGAGTGCATGTGATTGACGTGCCGATCAGGGAGACTTGGCAGGCTCTCGAGGCTTTGGTGAAGAAGGGCAAGCTGAGAAGCATCGGCGTGAGCAACTTTACGCGCGAGAAGATTGAAGATATATTAGAGTTGTACGTTCCCATCTCGATCGTCAAATGGACTTCCCAGATCAGGCTGTCTCCATCTACTGTACTAGTTCATCAGTAGTCTAACACATCTCAGCGCGGAAATCAAACCAGCCACAAACCAGATCGAAGCGCACCCTTACCTGCAGCAACCCGAGCTACTCAAGTGGTCCAGAGACCAAGACATCCTCATAACAGCCTACAGCCCCTCCGGCAACAACATCTACGGCCTGCCCAAAGCCCTCGACGACCCCGAAGTAATCGCCATAGCCGAGGACATCGGCAAGCAGCCCGCCCAGGTGCTGATCCAGTGGGCCGTTCAACGCGGGACGGCGGTGTTGCCCAAGTCTGTCACGCCGTCGCGGATTGCGGAGAACTTTGAGGATTTCGAGCTGTCCGAGAGTGCGTTGGAGAGGATTGCTGCGTTGGACGGTCATCATAGACGGAATAATCCGGTCAGGCTTGGGGTGGATATATTTGGGGAGAATGACGAGGCTTCGTTGGAGAAGGCGAGGAGCGATTGGATCGTGAAGCAGAGGGAGGTGAAGGCCGCTGCTTGAACGGTTAGATGGCCTCTACATCGACGTAGTAAGAATTTCGTATTGTAACCATCTATCTAAGAAAACCGCCTGGCCACTGTCAGCTTCGTCGACTACGTTTGATATCAGCAAGTCACTATGTAGTAACTTCTAGCTCATCACAGCATGCTGCTCCCCGACAAGACGACCTGTGTCAAAACTTCAACTGTCATCGTCTTAGAAATCGTCCGTCAAGCTCCTCATCGCGATCAAGGGAACCGAGCAGACGATACGATCCCCCCGCACATCTCCGGCTTCGGAATGAACGCCGGGTCGGATTTGCTGCCGAAGCGGAGTTTGTCACATTTCCGACTCGTCAATGGCAAACGAATAAGTGGATTTTTCGGTCCCCGTCGTTGGCTGCCAAGCTTACCCCAAGATACAAAAGACTCCGATACACTCAACGATGAGATACACATAAGTAGTAATTGTGAAAGCAACAGATCTAACTTGACTCCGCATCTTCATTTCACTTACCACAGATCATCATGGGCTTGATCAAGGCTATCGAGTACTTTCGAGTCCCTCCCCGCTGGCTGTTCGTCAGGATCTCCGATGGTGAGGGAAACGTCGGGTGGGGTGAGGCTTCGCTGGAAGGCCACACGCAGGCTGTGGAGGGCTGTCTCGACGCGTACATCACACAGTTTACGGGGATGGAGGCTGGGTACGTCTCTCCCGGATCGAGTCTCCCAATCAGCTCTGAGCTAACCCAGGCGGTAGTGACATCGAGAGAATCTGGCAGAAGGCATGGAGAATGGGCTTTTACCGTGGAGGCCCCGTCTTCATGAGCGCATTGGCCGGCGTCGACATTGCTCTGTGGGATCTCAAAGGTACCGTATCTTCTGCATCATCTCGAGTACACCGGCATCTTCTCTAAACTCTCATGCAGCTAGAAAACTTGGGGTACCGATCTATGAGCTCCTGGGCGGCAAGGTGAGGGACAAGCTCAAGGTCTACGCCTGGATAGGTGGTGATCGACCTGCAGATATTCGGGGCCAAGCGTACGTCTATACCTCTCTGCAAACCCTAGACGCTCTACACGTTGCCTCGTGTGTCACAACATCGTGAGCGAGACTGGTTGAGACTAACGGTTCTGCAGCCAAGCTCGGAAAGACCAAGGCTTCACGGCCGTCAAGATGAATGGTACAGAAGACCTCGGCTGGCTCGACTCGCCATCGGCCCTCGATGCTTGCGTCGAAAGACTAAAGACGGTCAAGGAACTCGGTATGGATGCCGGAGTTGACTTCCACGGTCGCGTGCACAAGCCCATGGCGAAGCAGCTTGCCGCTCTACTGGCGCCTCACCGGCCCATGTTTCTCGAAGAACCGCTTCTCTCGGAGCACATCGAAGGCATCAAGGCCTTCGCCCAGACCGTCACCTCGCCCATCGCCCTCGGAGAACGTCTGCACAGCCGCTGGGACGTGAAGCCCTTCCTCGAAGCGGCCTGCGTGGATATCTTGCAGCCCGACATCTCGCACGTGGGGGGCATCTCGGAGTTGCGCCGGATAGCTGCCATGGCGGAGGCGTACGACGTCGCAATCGCCCCTCACTGTCCCCTGGGACCGATTGCGCTAGCTGCAAACATCCAGGTAGATGCTGCGACGCCGAATTTCGCCATCCAGGAGATGAGCCTTGGCATTCACTACAACACTGGAGGTCACGACCTGCTGTCGTATATCAAGAACCCGGAGATCTGGGATGTTGAGGGTGGATATATCAAGTTGATGGACGGGCCTGGTCTCGGTATCGACATTGATGAGGCTAAGATTCGTGAGCTCTGTAAGAACGCGGAACCGTGGGTCAGTCCTGGGTTTGTTGGTCCTGGAGGCGAATGGAGAGAATGGTAATGGACGGTGACTTACTGTACTGTGATGTTATCCGGAGCCTAGATGGATGCAACCTTGCGCAACAGCCCGTTTGGTAATTCCGGGTGCCTAAGTTGGTTGGGGGAAATGGATATCATCATCCCACCTGGCGTAGCTATCTAGACCAGACCAAGCCAGACTAGACCAGATCAGACCAGATCATACTAGACCGGACTAGGCTAGAGCAAACGAGACTAGACTATCCGTAGACTAGACTAAAGTCTCAGGACCATCGTTTCCCCGCATTCTCAAAGGCGAATCAAGCCTCGTTGGCTCGGCTAAAGCAGCGCCCTACCAGCATCCTGTGCCTCTTCATCCTTGTTCTTGACCAATCCCCTCATCAGCCACCCTGTCGAACCGTTGCTCAACTCATTCTTCCCAGTCAAGTGTGTGCCGATACCGAGCGAGTCTGCAATGTGGGACCCGGGGACAAGGCGTAGCTTACAGTACATTACTAGGCCACATCCTACCATCGTATTCCCGTTTCCCCCAAGTTTCCGAGATGCCTTTTCCGCTCTCTACACGAACCCCAGGATAGCCACTGCGAACCATTCCAATCGAATCAGACCCTCAAGACATGGAAGACGATGACAGCTCAGAGCTCACCAGAGAGGACCTTGGCCATGACGAGATTGACTACCGTCACGACAGCGAGGGGAGGGGACAGGGACGTCTGGCTGGGAGATCCAGGAAACCTCCTCATGTAAGAAGCAGAGCCAGCAGAGCCTGTGACCGTTGCAAAGCGTGAGTTCTGCCATCTCCTGTTTCTATTTCAGCGCGTCTTAGTCCTTGCGGCGTAGAGGGAAGATAATCCCGGAAATGCAAGGTTTCCCTGCGGGTGTCTCTGCGTAACGGGCTGAGGTCGACCTGAAACTTCACCGCTGCAGTAACAGTTGAAGACAAAGCTGCCATCTAACTGCTAGTAGTCGCAAGACCCGGTGCTCGGGTAAGTATCCTTGTACAGTCTGTTCTCGACTCCGTCTAGACTGCCAGTACACGGCGTCCTACCGAAGGGGGCGTCTTCCATCCATTGAAATGGATAGAGCTGAATTCGAAGGCGACTTGACGGATGATTTCGGCCACGCGCGTCGACGAACCAGTACATCGGATCTCGATGAGAACATCCAACAGCAAGTGAACCAGCAGATACCCAGTCCCATTTCCATCGAGAACCGCTCTCTACAAGCTGTCAAGGAGAGCGCCGAGACTGCTACCGCTCAGTCTTCTCGTCACTCTTCCGAGCCTGCAGAGATTGATCGTCAGGGCCACTACGTCGGTCCGGCATCTGGAGCATCTTTCCTACTTCGCGTTCAGAGAAAGCTCCAACATGGCGCCGCATCATCATCTGACGCCTCCATCTTCACATTCGGAGACCTACCTCTACCGGAATTCGACCCAAGATTCCTCATCTTGCCGCCGCGGTCAGAGGCCGATGCGTTGTTGGTTCGGTACTTTGAGTTCGCCTCCGCCACGCATCGGTTCCTTCATCGACCAACCGTAGAATCATGGCTCCAGGAGTTGTATGATTCGCATGGGACGATGAGGGATCAGAAGAATGCACCGAGGAGTAGAGCAGCTCTGTTGTTCATGGTGTTTGCTCACGCTGAGAACTATCCCAAGGCCAATGCCGGTACTGTCGGGCCAGCATCTAGTGCTCGCTACTTCTCTGCGGCAGAAGATCAGCTGACGTCGGAGAAGGGAGCGATACGTCTGACGAGCGTCCAGGCAAGACTCGCGCAATGCCTTTACCTCCTGGCCCATTCGCGAATAAATCACTGCTGGAGCCTCTTCGGTACTACGGCACATCTGGTTCTGGCTCTGGGTATCCATCGTCGGACTCGTGTTGAACCTGGCAGTCGCGTGGACTTTGTAGATCTTGGTGAGTAACTTTCAAAACTCACTAGCAAGTGATGAAGAGTCTAATCCTCCCCCCAACTAGAGTCACGGAAACGTACCTTCTGGTGTGCTTACAACCTAGACACTTACCTAAGTGCAGCCCTGGGAAGGCCTCGGACGTTTCACGACGAAGACATCGACCAAGAACTACCCCTTTGTGTCGATGATTACCAACTCGCTGGCGGCCAAGCATCCTCGGCTCCACCCGAGAGTATCCAGTCTGTCATGTCCGGCTCCGTAGCACATATCAAGTAAGCCACAAGTGAATTCGCGCCGATGGCGATCGCTAACACGGCTAGACTATCGCGCATCGTGGCCAAGATCTTGCGGGACATGTACGGTATCCGGCCCCCGTCAACAGAGAGGCTGTACGAGCTGGCGGCCACGTACAGCAAAGCTATCAAAGACTGGCGCCAGAGCGTAGCCTACCTCCTTGACACAGACGGGGTCGACCCGTCTCTCTTCCAACCCATATTTCTACGGCAGCGAAATGTACTCAACTTGGCTTGCTGGCATGCGCAGATTCTGGTGCATCGCCCTTTTCTTCTCAATAATTTTGCTAGTCTAGCCAATCTGGGTACGACAAGAACTCTGCGGAACAAGAACTCGAACTTGACGAAGAGCCATGTTTGCAACTGTCTCGATGCCGCCATGAGCATCGTCAAGAAGATTGATGACTTGAACTCAAGGGGGCAGCTCTACAGCACGTTCTGGGTAAGCACTTGTTCTACTCTGGACCTTCACGGTTCTACGCCTCTCCAATTACTGATGAGTCTTTAGTTCTCTCACTACTTTGCTTTTTCCGCCGTCGTCATGCTCTACGTCTATGCCATCCAGCAACGCACCTCGGCACCCGAGACCTTTCTCCCTTCTTTCCAAGCGGCTACCAAATGCCAGTCGCAAATATCATCGATAGCTATACCAGGATCGCTAGCCCACCGATACGGCGTGGTACTGCAAGAGCTACGACTCGAAGTTTTACGTCATAACCAGCATCTGTTTGTTCTCACGAACAGTCACCACGACGGTGTGCTGGTCGACAACGCTGGTTTCGTGAATAAGGTTGATTCTGGGTTGGAGCTGGAGGGCGGAGAAGCGTTGCTTTCGCTCTCTGGCGGGCAGCTGAGCTTTGATCCGGGCAACGTTGCCTCGAGCATGGGGTTATCTCTGGGCCAGGATGATGTTGGCTTTGCAGGGAGTAGCCCTGGGAGCAGTATTGTGCAATTGACTGGCTGGGGCCAATTCGACTCTCTCGTAGGTTATGCCCTTATCTCTCCCTCGAATCAATACCACGGGAAGAATAGCAACTGACATGTTTAGGTTTCTGGTGGTATGGGCAATTTGGAATCGTTCCTTGGAGTTGGGAATATTGGCGGATGGGATCTGGGAATGCACGACAGCTTAGAATCGTAGTCGAATGGAATGTCTCGGCTTCTAAATAACAATCTCACTACTGAGGTTCACCCTGCAATGGCAGTACTATAACAACATCAAGTCAGTGGGTCGTTGGCTATACCTCTTACTGCTGATCAGTTCACTCTGTAGCAATGGCTATATTGGCAGCGTGTTCGGAAAAGACTTCACTTTACACGCCAACTTCAACCGTTACGTCGACATACGCTCTACTCTGGCCAAGAACTAACCCATGACAACGGTTATACACTAGGGATTACATGCACTTCCTCCGCCGGCATTTATCCTGCCCTCGATAACTAGAGTAGCTTATCCACGCCGAAGCAGGTCCAACAACTTAACGCTAACGTTAAAGCTCTGCCGAAGACAGCATAGCATAGCATGGTGCCAGATCGGAAACGTGATGTGGGGGAAAGCCACATCGCCACAGTAAACCCAACCGAGCTTCATCTCTTTTCCGGGTGTTTTCCGAGCGAAGAACCTAACTTGCCGTCTTCAATTCCGTCAACACGTGAGGCCTCTTCGGACGTCGAAGATCTCAAGTTGACCTTGCTCAATCGAACAAGCGGCAAAGCCACTCGTCAGTCAGTCTCGAATTAAAACAGCCGCAATGGCTCATCGAGAGCCTGTTCATATATACCCATGATATACCAATATTCCCCCGCGACCTCCCATCATCCTACCTTAACCCAAGTTGCCAATCATCTCAACATGGCCGCCGTCACAGTATCTCAGAGATCCAGCTTACCGGGCTCACACTCGCCGGCAAGCGTACATAAACCTCACAAGATCAACAGCATCAACGACTTCATCGTCCGCCAAGCTCAGACTATACCAGATACTCCGCTTATCGCTTACCCTGCTTCTGAGCTCGGTTCTGGAGACTTTGCCGATTACACGGCTCGAGAGTTAGACAGCTATGCAGATGAGGGCGCAAAGTACCTTGGTGGTTGCGGTCTCGTCCCACAAGTAAGAGCAAACTCCCAAGAACATGCGCGATGATGCTAATAGCAAGACCAACAGCGGGCAAAGAGCAGCAAAGCCGAAGTAGTCGCACTCCTCGGTCCCTCAAACCTGAACTACATCATCGCTATTCTTGCCCTATCCCGTATGGGCTTCAGCATTCTCTTCCTATCGACCCGACTACCAACGGAAGCGTACATTGCTCTTTTGAAAGAAACAAACTGCAGCCGCATCGTGGTATCGGAAAAGCTAGCACCTGAAGTCACAAAGATACAAGGATCATATCCGCTACAAAGCTTTCCATTACCAGACCAGAGCGTGTGGTCTCAGCGATCCCTAAGCTCTCCCCGTTTTGAGCGTCAGACGCACTTGGAAGATGAGGAGAATACCGTTGCCTTCATCGTTCACTCTTCCGGTAGCACTGGCTTACCGAAGCCTATCTACCAGACACACAGACAATGTCTGAGCAACTACGCTACCGGAAGCGGCATGCGTGCCTTTGTCACTCTCCCGCTCTTCCACAACCATGGCCTGGCTACCATGTTCCGTGGAATGGTGACGGGGAAGAGAACAGCCATCTACAACGCCAGTCTGCCATTGACGAACAAGCATCTTGTTGCGGCTATGGAAAAGGCCGACTTTGAGAGCTTTCACTGTGTGCCTTATGCTCTCAAGGTTCTGGCGGAATCTGACTCGGGAATCAGGGAGTTGGCAAAGGCTAAGCTGGTGCTCTTTGGTGGCAGCAGTTGTCCTGATGATCTTGGTGATATTCTGGTGCAGAACGGAGTCAATCTCGTCTCCCACTACGGAGCGTAAGTGCATATTTTTCAAACAAAGCGGAGAATTACCAGACTACGAGCTAACGCTGTCAGCACCGAGATGGGCCAGCTCATGACCTCTCAGCGAGATCCTGAGACCGACAAGGATTGGAACTACGTCCGACCACTCGCCAAGACGAAGCCCTACCTATTCTTCGATGAAATCGCCAGCGGTATCTACGAAGTTGTCGTCCTCGATGGTCTTTCTACAAAGACAATCTCAAACTCGGACGATCCGCACAACTCTTACCGTACACGCGACACATTCGTCAAGCATCCCACTACTCCCGACGCTTGGAAGTATCTGGGTCGTCTGGACGATCGCATCACCCTCTTCAATGGTGAAAAAGTCCTTCCCATTCCTTACGAGCACCGCATTCGTCAAAACGAGCTTGTGCAGGAATGCCTCGTCTTTGGCGTCGGTCGCGCCTTTCCCGGTGTCTTGATTATTGCCAGCCAGAGCGCGGCAGACAAGACGTCGGACGAGATTCTCCATCTTCTCTGGCCGAGTATCCAGGATGCAAATGAGAACGCTGAGCAATTTGGCAGGATCTCGCGCGAGATGGTCGAGATCAAGCCTGCCGGTACCGAGTATCCTCGTACGGATAAAGGAACCGTTATCCGCGCCGCGTGCTACAAGCATTTTGAACATGTCATCGAAGAAGTCTACCAGAGATTCGAGTCAACTTCTACCAGCAGCTTGGCTCTAGATATCCCCGAGCTGCGAGACTACCTCCTCAATCTGCTCACCGAGCGTGTCGGTATCGCGGGCTTGACTATCGAAACGGACTTCTTCGCTGCTGGCATGGACAGTCTCCAAGCCATCACCAGCCGGGCTCACATCCTTCGAGAGCTGGACTTGGGCGGTCACGCAATCGGACAGAACGTTGTATTCGACTACCCGAGCGTTACGCAACTGGCGGCGTACTTGCACTCGCTCCGAACTGGGTTGATGTTGGAAGGGAAGGGTGAGATTGAGGTTATGGAGGATCTTAGGAGAAAATATTCTACGTTTGCGCCGTTCAAGCCGGGCACTCGGGTTCCTGATGGTGAAATCATTGTAAGTTTCCCTTTCCCAGTTCCTGAGGCAACTTACCCTGACCACGATTACAGCTTCTCACCGGTGCCACCGGATCTCTCGGTGCTCACGTCCTCGCTCAGCTTCTCGAGAAGCCTCATATCCGCCACGTATACTGCCTTGTCCGCGCATCTTCTCCTACAGCAGCCCAGGAGCGAGTTCTCGAATCCCTAGCTACTCGAGGCTTGAGCCCTCACCACAGTACTGATCACAGCCGCGTCATTGCCTCGTTGGTCCATGGCGGTCTGTCTCCTCACTACCATACGGCCAAGTTCACTGCTCTGCCTGCCGATCTAAGCCTACCGGATCTGGGACTCGGTGCAGAGGCGTATGATGCGATCCGCTCGTCGGTGACTTCAGTTATTCACAGTGCTTGGGCTGTCAATTTCACCCTCACTGTTCGAAGTTTCGAGGCTCAACACATTGCTGGCTTGCGCCACCTGCTAGACTTGTGCCTTTCCGTTCCATTTTCTCGTCCCGCCCGCCTCGCTTTTGTGTCTTCAGTATCGGCCGCAGCAGGAACACCTTCCCCAGCCCGCGTCCGGGAGACTCTGGTCGCAGACCCTGCTCACGCCCAAAACATGGGCTATGCCCGCAGCAAATGGGTAGCCGAACACATCGTGAGCGCCGCAGCTGCTGCCACGGGCATGGAAGCTCGAGTCTTGCGATCAGGGCAGATCGTCGGAGACTCGGTGAAGGGGCGATGGAATGCTACAGAAGCAATACCTCTCATGTTCCGGGCTGCGACTACCATCGGCGCGCTGCCAGCACTCGACGAGACACCTTCATGGCTTCCTGTTGATAAGGCAGCTCAAGCAGTCCTCGAGCTGAGTGGCCTGCAAGCACCAGAGAACCAGACAAGCGGGTATTTTCGGTTCAGGGAAAAGGATGACGTGGTTTACCACGTTCAGAATCCCGTCACTGTCAGGTGGAACGAAGATGTTCTACCCGCCCTCGCCGCGGCCGGACTTGAGTTTGAGACTGTGAGCCAGCGCGAGTGGGTTCAGCGACTAAGAGATGGCGAGCAGGATCCAAATCTCAACCCTACAGTTAAGTTGGTGGACTTCTTCGCGGATAAGTATGATAACGACAAGCCCGGTCGGAGTGGGCTTGCATTTGAAACACGCAAGACGGAGGATAGAAGCGAGACTATCGCTAGAGGGTATAACGTTGTTACGAGCGGACTTCTGGGCAAGTGTGTAGATAGCTGGAGAGAGGAATGGGCTAGATTTTGAACAGGCACAAGAGATCAAGGTGGGATTCGTATGGTACAAATGATAATCCCTTGGCTTTGAGGATATTTCCGTGTGAGACTGGCCGCTTGAAACTGTCCGCCATCACAACAGGGCTCCCTGCAGCTAACGCACCTGGTTTTGACTGACGCCCTTGTTCTGCGAAGGACTCCATACCTCCACAGCAAGGTCTACCGCGAGTCCCAGATGCACCGGTATCATCTCGTCCTGGAACTTGTCGCACCGCACACGCATACGGCCTCCGTGCCCCAAGAGACCAGGATAACCATCCAGCATCTTCTTGGCAACGAGTTTGGACTCGTGCGGCGCCAGATTCATTTTGAAGGGGCAGGCTTGTCGCTCTCCCTTTGCTCCAGAGGTCCCGTGCCTCAGTTTCGGTATGGGCTCTGGCGGTCTCGATACCATCCTCCTCCATTTCGTTGCTGGCGCTTGGCGAGTCTTCGTTCGCTTGCCAAGGGCCGTGTTTGCTGATGATCAGGACAGTTCACTGTCTGACCTTTCGCCTTCGTTGCCCTCATCTCTACGAGGCGTTGCCGATGCCTGTTTGCCGTGGGTCTCCTTTTTTTACTTGTTGATAGCTTGGATTTGTCGGCGAGCCTGAGTGCCTTCGAAAGGATCAGTAACGTGGGTACAAACAGTATTTAGCAGCACCGCAAGTACGTGCCGTACTATGTAAGGCCCGCGCCCGCCCGCGGTTTCCTGCACTGTGTGTGCAACTGAATACATCCCATGCACGGGATGCGAACTACTTATACAGTACCAATCTCACGCTAATCTGTGGCGAGCTATTATTGTAATGAAGAGGTCACAGTTAATTATAGCAGAGCCTCAAAGGCATTCAATGCAGGCAAGCAAGGTTCATGGTTGTACATGTCCCCACTCTAGACTAGGCACCAGTGCACTGAACTGTATGCAGTCTAGCGTGGCAAGTTAGTAAAGAAGCACATGGCACGCTCCCCCAGCCCGAGCTTCTTAGCTCACGCAAATCCACAACAACGTTGCTCAGTACATCTTCTTCTGCTTATTCTCCTTCTTCTTCTTCTTCTCCTCCACATCAAAGCGGATTCCGATTCCATCTCCCGTGGCCCACTACGGAACAACAGCATCGACAGGCGGCTGGTCAGGCACCCATTTGTCCTACCAAACCATTACACCTTACCTGCTAAGGGGCAACCTGACGCTCAGCGAGTTCGATATTCCGTCTCCAAGATGGAGGCATCTCCGGTACGGCAATTGCCACAAGACAAATGTGCCTATACCGGGCTGTTATCCAAATATAGTTTAGTAGTGCCTTCGCCAGCGCTCAGCTCTTGTCCCAAGCGAAAATCGTTGGACACTTCACCCAATCTTTCTATTCAGCCACCTGAGCCGTCATCGATCAACAGCATCCTCCGAGAACACAGCCGAAGCCGTCTCTATGTCCCGCCGCTAGACTGGACTTTGCAACAACTTCAACTCCTGGATTGCAGATTCGTACTGAGGAAACCCAGACGTCTGCGTAACAAGCAATCAGGGGCAGGGCCAGGCCCAGAACTAAAAGGCGCGTCGGGTAGTGATGCTCGAATCAGCTGCGCCAAGCACGGAACCAAGTACATACGTCCATATAGCAACAGCTATCCTAAACTGTCTCCAGAGGAGGCCATCCGATCAGTAGCTCCTCATTTGCGTCACTCATGCTCTGATTCAACCAAGAATTTGGCGATCCGATGTCTTCTTCGTGACTTTGGTATTTATTTCCAACACGAGCAAGTGCCCATCGAGCAACCTGTTTTGACGAATCGCTGCTAACCGAATAACTCGAATCTTTAGCATCTACTTGCCATTCTGCTTCAATCGGCTCCGAGTCTCCACTCTCACAACCGGTGGCATCTTCTCGCGTTCCCCATCTTGCTCCGGCGCTCCCATCCTTGCCTTCCTGGACCTTGATATCGTGCGCTCAAGCCGCGACAAGTTAGACAGGGTTGCATACCACAAAAGAGAGAACTTGCCGGTCCTAAGACTCTTAGAGAAAAAGCAACAACGTCTCAGACCATCCAATGAAGCTGAAGATCCATACATTGCAGCCGTTTTGATTGCCCTAGCTCAACGAAGGCGGCACCTAGAAACAGGAGTGACAGAAAAAGTGACCACGGCAGAAACACCGGTTAACTGTACCCTTTCCACAAAGCCCAAGTCAACCTCTCCGCCCTTGGAGGCTGAGAAATCGTCGCAACCTCTGCAGACGTTGGCGTACTACAAGGTATGTATATGTGCGAGATTGCTTATCGGCATCTAGCTAAGTAAAACTCGCAAGGTTCACCTTATAGCTCTCCCTTCGACAGACAAACAGAGCCTCTACTTTTATACAGCTCGTGTTTCGTCCGCATTTCTCGATCGATTTGACAACCCGTCTCGCTACGTCCCAAGCAGCTCACTGCTCGTATCGTACCACAGACTTCCTATTGGATGCACGCCGAGGAAGATAGAGTTGATGAAGACAGTGTTGTCCTCGGTGCACAGCGAGACGCGATGATCAGTTCCCGCGGAAAAGAAAAGTTGTGTCGCATCTGAACCTTTCGTTAACTCCAATCAAGTCACGCAACAGTCACAGAATTACTGGGACCAAATGAAGATGGGAGGAATCAAGAGGTAAACCATCGTCGACTAAGTTCAGTTCGGAGGTTGCCATTTTTTCTCTTTGGTCTCCATACTGTAATGTGATGACCACTGGTGTATCAATATGCTGAGAGGTACCTCCTTCAATATCCACATGCCTTGTCGGGCCCAAGCTAGATGATGGACGGTTTCTGACCAGGATATATATCCTGATTGCAGAAAAGACAGTTTTGCGATCTTTCGGGCGAATTTTGGCAGGCACGGCGTTGGAAAGGCCCTGAATAATGTCTGCTTCAATGCCAAGTGTGAATGGGAATCGCAGAAAGTGATTAAGGATATAGTAGGGATATCACGGCGAGTTGCTAAATAGCTACTATCTAGACAGTAACGGTCTTAATTCATGCCTTTTCTAAGTCACTACGCGTTGGGTCTTCCTTTCTGTGCGGCAAGGTTGGCAGTGGTAGAATTTCATGTTACATTGTCCTGTAAATAGGCGTTACCACTGAGATATTGCTATGTGGGGGCGCATACTTTTCATCGTCGGTCGTGATCCATGTGAGAATACTTGAAAGGGGCATTTCCAAGTCTTGTCAGCGTTATACGGTCATCTTCGCCGGCGGCTCGTTTCGTGAGCTCTAGTCTAGCTGGCCCCTTGGCTGGGTCTGCGACCTCGCCTCATCCTGACAACTATGGAGGGAAAGGGACCAAACTACTTGATCGCGCTTGATCTCACTCTCTCTCAGTATCCATGAACTCATCCTCACCTTCATCCTCCTGATAGTCTCCGTCTCGAGAGCCAGTATCGTAGTCGCCCATCTGGTCATCGTCGCTATCATCACCAGCTTGATGCGCCCCGATTGGATGGCTGTCATGCCACCTCAGCAGCGCCAGGACATGGCAGAGCGCACTTCGTCTCCCGTCAGGCGACTCCAGGTTGAACCATTTGGTACCCTGCAAGTAGACGAATGCGTCCTTTCCCTCGTCATTGATGATTTTCATTTGGGCGCTCTCGTCCGGCGCGTCGAGATACTCCCGATAGTTACGGCCGAATCTGAAGTGGAGGAAGCGCACGAACGTATTGGTTGCTGCGATGAGAAAGAGGCTGTGAGTGAGATTATATGTTAGCGTCGTCGAGATAAATGTGGCTGGGGGGCTTTACTCGTCCTTCAGAAACTTCCGTCTCCCTTTCCATGTAATGACTGCTTCCCCAAGGTACTGGGCCACGTCCTCGTTTGACGTGATAGGGTCGCAACGCTCTGTTTTGTCGTTGACATGGACATGATTGAAGGCTCTCTTTGCCTCGAGCAAAGCTATGTATGGGTGTTCCAAACTCCATTCGTCTCTCAGTCGTTTCATCCTGCAGATGCCTCCATCATCCTCGGCCGAAACGAAGACATCTCCGGCGATTCGAGCACGTGTTGTCGTGCGCTCTATTCGTGGTCGTATCTCGGCGTCTTCCGTTTTGTTGGTCGGCTTCTGCGAAAGACACAGATACAACGCAACCTGGAGGAAACTTGTGATGAGATGGACGGTCAATTCCTCTGGCTTGCTCCGTCGGGACTCGTGCTCATCCTCGTCAAGATCACTATTCCTATCAATTTTAAACGAAGAAGAAGAGCTCATTGAGCTTCCGCGGCCCGCTGATGAGTTGGAGTCGTAAATCACATCTGTAGAGTTGACGAAGCCGTCTCGTTTGACCTGGATCCCCTGACGCTTCTGGGATTCTTCCGCTTGATCCTTGACACGTTCCTTGACATCGCGACGAGCTGCTCGTGAAAGTGCAATCCAGAAAACCCCGTGCTGTAGCTGCATAAGTTCCCATTCCTTTGCTTCGTAGATGCTCGGTGTGTCGTCCTCAGTAAGGGCCTCAGTAGCTGAAGGGTCGAGGGTCTGAGAACAGAAGTCGCCTTGTGTGCATAAGGGACATTGCTCGTCGTGTCTTGGTTCGAAAACAGGCAGAAACGAGTTCTCTCGATGGACAAGAAGTCGAAATGCAATCAGATGGCGAACGTTCCACCTGCTGGCAGAGGTCTGTAAGTCTTTCGGCTTAAGCTGTGAAAGAACTTGCAGGTCACCGTGGCTTTTGGACAAGGTCCGCAGGTCCTCGGGGGTTCGCGCTGAGTAAGGCTTGTAGTCCATGCTGGATAACGCAGGTGAGGATGGGAATGGATCGAAGGTTCGAAGGGAGATGAAGAGAGTGGAAACGTCTTGTAATTTATCTCACCTGGTGAGACGAGGTGGTGCGTCGATGACCCATGTTAACCCTCGGCGCTTAGCTATCATGGTTGCCTGTTGCCCGGCCGTGTTATCGTGTAACATCTTCGTTCGTCGACCAGGATTCTGTGTGACCAGTCGTGCCAAGCACGCCAATCACGCGTTGCTCGCCAAGTAGCACTTGTAAGTGAAGTGAGGTTACTAATGAAGTGAGGTTACTAATGAGGTGAGTCACGATAGAACTGCGTGGACCCTTGGTGTGCAAACGAAACTGTGAGAAGGGGGAAAGTCACATTTGTGAATGCCGAAGCAAAGAGGGGCATGGGATGATAGTTTTAGACTAGCCTTGAATCGAACGCTTTCTCAGGCGATTTATCCAGCAGAGAATCTGTCTTGTCGCTGTTGGAATACAACTCACTCACCTCATCATGAAAGCAGCATCGAGGCTTCATGACCAAGCCCTCCGACTACCCTCGTAAGCTGGTAAAGCCCATCTCTTCATCCAAGCCATCTCTAACACTTCCTCTGCACTTGGCCGCTCTCTAGGCTTCCATGCGAGCATCCAGTGTAAAAGCTCAAACAGTGCAGCCTTCTCCTCCTCATCAATAACGGTCATACCGTAATACTGCCTCGGCTCTTGTATCCATTGCTCAAACCGCCTATCCCACGACCAGATATCACACTCGTTGCTACGTGGTCTTCCTCCTTCGTCGAACCATTTGGGTCGCTGTTCCCAAGTATCCCACCACTCAGGCGGCAGGGGGCCTTGTAAATGGACCTGCTGAGCCGTAATCTCGTCTTGAGGCGTGAGGATCCCGTCGATAAGGGTTCTGTGAGCAAATAGCTCGAATATAATACAACCCAGGCTCCATATATCCGACGCAAAGGAGAGAGGCTTCGTTGGCTCAAAGAATGCCTCGGGAGGGCGCATCACGAGAGGTGTATATGATTCGAAGCGGGATTGAGCTGACGGTCGGAAGGCAACACCAAAGTCGCAGAGCAAAAGCTTCGCCTCGTCCAGGGTGACTTCGTTACTTGCTATTCCGAGCCATATGGGCGGAACGGCGTGCGAGGGAACGCCGGCTGGTACAGGTGTTGATTTTCCGTCGAGGCGGACTACAGGCTCTGGTTCTGGGGCTCCAAACTTCGCATACAACTGTTCTACCGAGAGGTTGTTGAGAGAAGAAGGTAGTTGAAGAAGGAGGTTGCCAAGATGAAGGTCTGTGAGATAGCATTGTTAGATTGTAATAGAAGTGGTAATAATGATCAAGATCACGTACCTCCATGAGCGTAACCCTTTGAGTGAACAAGCGAAATGGCCATGGTAAGCTGGGCAGCTAGAGACCGAGCAACGTCAAGCTGAAATAGCCTAGAATTCGATGCTTCTTTCGAGTCTACAAGGCTACATCTTGCGGGGACTGTTATGAGGCAGGGATGAGTGCCGTTAGGGCCATCAATAGTAAACCGGTCAAGGAGGGTTGGTATCATCGATGCCTTGTCGGCGGCATGGCTGCTTGTAGTAACTCCTTTCGTTAGTTGAGAAAGAATGTCTACCTCTCGTATGTCTGCATCTGCAGTGCCGACTTTGATGGCAACATATTGCGACGTCCGTTGGTCAAGAGCGAGCCAGGCCGTAGAATACGTTCCGTGACCAAGCTTGTGTACGATGCGATATCGCTCGCGAAGACGATGGTCGATTTGGACGGGATGATAACCGCCCTGACGGTAGTCACTGAGTATCTCCACATCTTCAATATACCCGTACTTGATGTCCGGGTCAGGTATAGGCGAGCAGGACACATGTGAGAAATGGCGAGGCTTTTGCGGTGAGAGTCGAGGAGTTGGTAGACGCGATCGTCGCGGAAACACGCGTCGCAGTAGAGTTGGCTGGGAGAACCAGCTGCTCATGTCAAAGAGCAGAGCACGAACCATTTGGTACAAGTGTATGCAAAATTGGAAGAACTGGTTGTCTCTGCGAACAGTTTGCAGTTCAGCTGAGACAGCCAACCAGCCACGACATCCAAGAATGGTCAACATGGCTTACGCGCAGGGGGTACATAAGCCACGACCGCTGCTCTCGCTGCGCACAGATATACCTTCCTCCGAAATTCAACATGTCATCTTTTCCTTCCCTCATTCACACCTTGGATCATCCCCGCAAAATCCCCTCACCCATAGTCATGCCGACTCCTACAAAGCTAACAACATTCGCGCAATAATGTCGCCCAAGAGCTCTGCCTCCCTACGATTCTCTGACTTTGTCGACATTCAAACTTGGTTTTTGTTCCTAGTGGAAAAGTCACGACGCAGGCGTCCAAAAGATATCGTCGTTCAAAGCTTGGTCAATTTCATAAGCAGTCAAGAGTAACACCCCGTAGGAAATCCGTCACAAAGAACACGTCCCTCCAGGTAACAATTCAACTCCCGTGCTCCAGCCGTGCCTTCTCAAGCTGTCAACAACATGCAGAGTGCTAAACATCAAAACAGCCAGGTATGTTTGAACCGTATCGCACCCCTGAGTTCCCTGCTACTACTGATCGGGGTAGACCACAACGGTGACAGTCTGGGTGGGCGCTGTCACCGTGCTGACAGTCGCACCCGCGCAGCCACAGCCGGAGACGTAAGCCGAGAACATGCCGCTCGTGGTGCAGCAGCTGGCGTAGGTAGGGATATTCTTGGTGACGTAAGTGACGCTGTATGCACAGGATTAGCACAGATTCCTCTCGCTTCCTCTCCCTCTCCCTCTCTTTCTCTTCCCCCTGAGGATGTAGCCTTGAACCCACGAGGAGTTGACGGTACTTACACAGGATCAGGAGTGACAGTCACTTGAAGGTAATCGTTGCAAGCGTCCAAGTGTTGCTGAACAACAAAAGGTCCTTGAGAGCCAGCCTTGATAGCTCGAGCACAGTTGTTTCCGCAAGAGCCGTGAGTAGCATCAGCTCCAAGAACCAGAGCGGCGATAATTCCGGCGACCTTGATCATCACCATGATTGCGGTGTTGAGAAGAAGGGATGTGGTGGAACAGGTATAGCTTCTGTAGCAGCAGAAGATTTTCAAGATCGCTCGTCTAGTTTTATTGGTCGATTGTGTTCAAATTGTCGTTGGAGTTGAAGATGCGATGGTGGGATCAAGGACACGAGACATGGAGCACCCATCCATCTTTATACATGATCGTCAGGAACACACGACACAATCTAGACCCATACAAACCCAGAATCTCGGTTCTGCCCAGCCCTATTCAGCAACAGACCCTCTCCATGGAGCCGTATGACCTACTGGCACAACGTCTAGAACGGTAGGGCTTGATATGATCCGCCCGCTGAACTCGACTCATCTGGACAAGCATCTCTCGTTCGGGCAGCGCGAGGCCGCCACGACTACCGTCAGTAGACGAACGAGTTCGAGATTGGCAATTCTAGAACGCTATCGTTCAGCCTTGAACAGCGGTAGACTAACTGGATAAGCGGGGAGAGCTACGGGCCTTTCCGCTTCCCGGTTAGTATCGTAGCTGCTCAAGTCGGCTGGAATGTAAATCTCCCCGAAACTGCCAAGCTGGTCGACAAACTCGACGATGATGGCGCGGGAGGCGTTGGGATTTGGCATTAAATGGCGGATTCGGCCGTTGGGTAGTCGTGCTCTGCCTGAGCGTGTCGTGCCGTGTTTCCGTAGCGACTCTGGAAGCTCAGCAAACACTGACGCCTCAGCAAGCCCGATAAGTTGAAAGTGAGGCATGGCGCGATGATTGACTGCTTGGAAAGATTCCATCGACCGACGACTTGCTTAGTCTTGTAAGCGCTGAAGATCTTATCTCTAGTCCGATAGAATCCTGATATGCATTAATCATAGTCGTCTTTCTTGACATGTATCATCCAACATGAAACTCTGACTGGTAGGGCTGGAGGCGGCCAACACTGTCATCACGCGTGGCCTAGGCCCTGGATATGACTTCGGGGAGCCTGCATAGCTGTGTACTGTATGCTCAGATTCGCGTGCGTCAACTCACATAGATTATCCCATCGTCGGACCCACAAAGAAGATCGTCCATCTGATGAGCCATCTTCGTAGTTGATGCCCTCTGGCGTTCAGTCAAACGCCACACGGCACGCATCACGTACATGACCCGTCGCCTGAATCGATTCACTCAACCAGCCTTGCTTTGACGCGCGCTTATCGACGCATAGGAAGTGATGTGAGTCCTCAAGAGTCAAGGCGCTTAGATTGAAATCATAGCCTTTACCACATGAGATCAAGAGGCGTAGGTAGCTAAGCAAGATAGAGATGATACCATGTTAACAGTGAAACAGAAAGTATGTTGACACCAACAAATCCGCGGCTCTGATAGTCGACCTTGTGATTCATTGAAGCGGAAGAGATAGGCGAGAACCAGGCTTGAGCTGCCAAGCTCGTCGGCGTCAGTACGTGGATGAGCACATCAATACTCCGTAACTGCTCTAAGCATTTCAAAGTCATCAAATTCAATGCATGACTTCCTACCGTTAACGCCCAAGAGCAAAACTCATGGACCTGGATGTCTTGATGGCACTCTCTTCTATTGGTGCAAGGTTACGGCTGTCTGGAAAGATGACTAGCTGGTCATCTCGAATAAGTCAATAAGCACGCAGAATTTAACAGCATTACTCGTTCAATTGAATTTCACTTACAATACGCTGAGAAGCAATACTTTACACTGCAAAGTAGACAAAGCTCTGATATTGACAATCTACACAAAAGTGGCAACACCTTTAGCAAGCTTCAAGTGTGGGGAGCACGCACAAGGTCTTGACTGCAGATATCGTCTCGTTCCATCTTATGGTAGCATCGTATGGGGCCTCTGCAGGGAACTGCTCCTTCGATCATGTAAATGTTGCCCCTCACGAGTGGAAACCAGACATGGATGGATGGAATGTTCGGAACAACCAACAGCATCAGGCTCTCATACCCAGGGAGCGTGAGAAATAAACCACACACTAAATATGGTACAGGCTGAGGATATCTCGACTACTGTAACTGAGCGGTTACGCTTGAGACGTTGTCATGCAAGCTACTCTTCTATATCATGGGGGTGTCTCGCCTCCTGTCGCGCTCTGTTTGGTCTCATCACCATCATTTAACCAGGCGAGAGAATCTTAGCTGTTGCACGTCATGCTGGGTGATCGTACTTCATTGTCCGATTCATTTCTTACGACGTCTTTCTGCATGCCAAGCACCGTGTTGGCTGTCCAATACACACCTTCCTCATACAGAACTCCTCATACAGAACTGGAGCAAACATCTGATTTCTGTCATCTAAACCTCCTACTTCTCCTTCTTCTTCTCCCACCATCAACCTTTCAAGAAAAACAACACTCATTCCACCGATCGCTTGACCCTTTCTTGATACCGATTTTCCAGTTGCGCCATCCAGCTTCTAGACTAGAGATCATGGAGCGTCCCGACAACTTCATTGAACCTGGCGAGGTGAGCCTCACTCGACCCAACTCACATAACCATTGATAGTGGTTTTATCCCCCCCC